>CAJGYO010000010.1:51631770-51764331 GCA_904845875.1 Miscanthus lutarioriparius | reverse complement strand
AACCTCAGCTTTTATTTATTTCCAGCTTTAATTTTTTTTTCTCCATCCTGCTTTTGACATTTCGAGGCCGACGAAACAGTTGAGATGATGCCATCTGTGCTGCGTCTGCGAGCGTGCATGAGGCGCCATTGTCAAAGCGTGTGAATCCAACCCAACCATTTGGGCGTCCTCAACGGCAGTGTGAAATCGCCGGCGGAGCTGGAGATAAAAAAACAATAAAAGATTAGAAAAAGCTGTGAACATTTCTGTGTAGAACAGCAGGCTGAGAGAGCGTCTTCTAGGAATACTACGTGCGAGTCTAGCGATTTCTGAGTCGCTAGCGTTTTCTTCTCTCTCGTCAGCAGCCAATGAAATTTCTCCTGGCCTATCGATTTGAAACCGCTGGGGACGCCTAAGCTGACAATCTGCCACTGCCATGGGTCCAGTTTAGTTTGCAAAAAATTTTGCAAAATTTTTCACATTCTCCGTCACATCGAATCTTTAGACGCATGCATGAAGCATTAAATATAAATAAAAAATAAAACTAATTACACAGTTTAGACGAAATCCACGAGACGAATCTTTTAAACCTAATTAGACTATGATTAGACACTCTTTACCAAATAACAACGAAAACACTACAGTATTCATTTTGCAAATTTTTTTGCATCTAAACAAGCTGGCCTGTGGGTGTCTCTTTGCTGGGTCCGTAGGAGTATTTCTGCCGTGCGCAGGAGTGATGATGCCTCATGGCCTGCTGCTGCGTGCAGTCTGCGTCAGTCAATGGATGAGCCTGCCTCCCTTTTGCGACCCATATACGGAGTAGTACGTACGTATGCACATCACAATCTAGATGACTTGATGTACTTTGCCCATACATGGTGTGGATTTTCATCAGTTGATGACCGATGGGGACTGTGTGTTGCTGTACCGTGCCCGTCCGGCCAAGTCTCAAGAGAGGAGATGATAGCAGCAGCGTCACATGGATATGTATCTCTTGGAATGGTCACCGGCCGGCAATAAACTGCTATATTTAAGGTGTGACGACAACGGCTTGTACTTTGTGGAAGAGACGACCTGGGTCTGTCCTGGTTCCCCCTGCTAAAGTTTACTGTAGCTACTAAGCTTTAGTGACTTTAGCTGCTAAATTACAAAACAAACGGACTAAAAAGGTACTAAAGTAGTTTATGCCCTGTTTATTTTTCCTTTTTTATCAAAACTTTTGCTGTTTTAGCCCATCATTTGGCAAAACGGATCTAAGCATCACGGGCAAAAAAGAGCAAAACCTGGGCTGTTAAACTTTTGGCATTTGGGACCCAAGAGGCCCAAAACTGGACAAAAACGCGTTTGGGCGTGAGCGGGAAACCCGCTACCCCCGCACCCACCCATCCCACTCGTTCGATCCCTATCCATTCGCCCGCACTCACCCCCGCCGCTCTCGCTCTCTCCCTCCGCGCGAACCCTAGGTCCGCCCGTCGCTCTCGCTCTCTCCCGATCCACCAACCCTAGCTCCGCCCACCGCCGCCGCCCAGATCCAGCTCCTCCTCCCCGACCCCTAGATCCAGATCCTCCTCCTCGGCGCGTAGCTGCAGCTTGTCCTTCCCGCCGCCGGATCCAGATCTACGCGTCGCAGTTGGACGGCTACAACGGCGACGGCTACGACAACGGCGACCGCACCAGGGACTTCCTGTCCCAGCCGGATCCCTATTCCCCTGTCGGTGGCTACGACACCTTCTCCGACGCGGCATATCCCTTTCCGGGCTCGAGCAGCTTCAATGCTCCCCGGATGGGCATGGCGGCACTCGACCTCAACTCCCATGGCGAAGGGTGGCCTGGAATGGCGGGCTATGAGGGCCTCCTTCACTCTAGCCCGCAAGATGGAGGCATCTGCGGTAGCATGGGCCCCCTCCCGTTCGTGTGGATCTACATCCGGCGTGCATGCCGAATCCAGGAGCCGTGGTGGACGTCGACAACCCGTGACGACAGTTGTTGTGGAATACAACTTCGACATCAACCACCAGAATGATGCTATAGACGACGAGATCTAAGAGATCCTTTAGAACGCTCAAGTCCCGGTATATTCTCAAACCAAGACAAATATGATTACTGTTGGAATTTTCCATTTTCGTAATGTATGTACGTATTCTTGTTATGCATGGATTAGGCTAGAGTGGACAGGGGAAATTGGTCGAGAACCAAATACCGGGACACTGTGTGATCTTTGGATTGACCAAATTAATAAGGGTAACTGCGTGACAGGAACCATGAACAAGATAGGGATGAGGGAGGTCATAGGAAGGTATTTTGCAGCAACCAATTTGGTCCATGATAGAGTGCTGATCGCTAATTGGATTAGGCAACTGAAGGGACTATGGCAATTCGTACAAAGACTACGCAACGACACTGGCTTAGGTCGTAGAGATGATGGCACTGTTGATGCCACTGATCAATGGTGGGAAGACAACACTAAGGTGAAACAACCCCGATTTCCACGAAGGGAAATCCACAGAGTCAAAGTGTAATAAGACCGTTGTAGATCATATTACCCAAATTCCAGTCGAATGTCATATCCATACAACGATAATATCAGAGTACAATAGTGCGGAATTACATAATTTATTACATTGCCGCACTGGCGGAATCAAAAGTAGCATTCATTCAGAACAGCTTGAAGATAAGATCGCCAAACTCGAGCGTAGGAATGAACCCCTCAGCCGTCAAACTCCTCGGAGCTATACTCCTCCGCAGAACCTGTGTGCCAAAATTTATCAGTACAATTTGTACTGGCCACTCCCAACCCTATGAGCATTGCTTTGTGGAAATTGGATGCAAGTTGGATATAATCAAAAGGAACCTATAAAGCTGGGGTTTCCTATGTATTAGCATATCAAGTTCATAATAATGGTTGGTCAAGTTTTAACACCATTCTCACCCATTCCACCCCATTCCCATTCCAGAGCCAGGTTTCGATCCTGGGATCGATATACCACCATATCCACACCATCACCATACCACACCCGTACCATCACTCAGTCGACAGGCCAACTCCCTCTCGGCACTGTCTCAAGGCCCGTAGCCCCTGGCTACGTCCGAACACTCATCCCAGGGGGAGAAAAGAAAGACTCATCTCACTATCTAGTTTAAGCGAAACCCAGGAAAGGTCCATAGCCGACAAGTCGGCATATGTATCGATCGATCAACCATACACTCTGCAGAGGTTTTACATAACCACAAGATCCACCTTCCTCGCTGACCGTCGTCAACTGGGCTGATTCCGGCCGCTTGCTAGCCTAGGATAATGCCACTCTACCATTCAGCCCTGGTACACCCCAAGTCCAGTCTGGGGTGGCTGAAACTGTGAGTCATGAGCCGGGTCCACAGGGTCTCCATGAAGTCTCAGAAGGGTGTGGGGGAAATCCTCCGCACCCTGTACCTCCTTACACTGTCCGCTAACAACCTAGCAGTAGTGGCAATATCCTACCAAGTAGTCCGGCCGTCCCGCACCATATAGGGCGAGTGGTACGTAAGGCTTCCCGGTGAATCTGAGTACTAGTAAGTCCTTAGGGATGACCAAGCCAGAATGTCTTCATCAGGGTTTCCATTTACCGTGCCACCACAGCACCTCCACCCTGGGATCTTCCCATCATAGGATCACACCCTAGGCCACCTCATATACCATTTACCCACCACAGGTATCCAATCCAGGGGTGCCCAGGTAGCACCCCACGGCAAGACTTGCCCTAGGCTCGTCGTATACTCTAACTTGGTCGACACAACCCTCACCCTCCACGCACCCAAGTCACACACGCAGCAATCTCCTGATAGTCCAGTTAACACAAGTTTCCACCACGCATCAATATTGCGCAAGCGTAGTAGAAGTAACAAGCAATGAAATATACTAGCAAGCGTGTGACTAGCCTAACTGCAGGGTGAGCAGGGGTAAGATTGCGTCAAGGTAAAGGCCATCAAGAAAGCATACTACCATGCAAGTCCTACCATAGTGTGATATGACAATAAAGTAAGCACTAGCATTTCTACTTTAGCCATGCGTAATAGGTGCTACGAGATTGGGTGGGATGTGGCACCTTCAGTGTAGTCGTCTCCGAACTCCTCAAGGTACTCACGATCCTCGTCCGTCCGGTTTTCCTCCGAGTCTGCAAACGACCGCATTATAGTCGCGTTAGCGACGTCTATAGAATAGCACAAAGAAGCAATGAAAATTCAAAAGAGCCAAATGCACTCAAACATGGGTCCATTGCGTAGAGCTCGATTTTAGATGAATTTTGGTTCTAGTTTCGTATTTTTCTGAGGTCGTATGAATTAGTTATGAATTTCCGAAGATTAATTCCATTTCTAAAAATGAAAAAGCTTGAATTAATCCTGGGCTGACACGTGTCACGCTGTGGATGGTCCACGTGGCTTGCTGACGTCAGCATGACGTCAACATCACGGTTCCGAGCTGACAGGTGGGGTCTAGCTGTCGTCAGCATGACGTCATCAACGTCATGCTCACCGACAGGTGGGCCAAAGGCTATTGGGTCACTAACATGTGGGGCTAGGTCAACGGTCAATGTTGACCAGTCAATGGTCAATACGGGCTGGGTCCGAACTGGGCTCTGGTGGGCTCAGATTGGGCCGGTCTGGGCCGTGCTGACCCGGACACGTGGCGTGCTGTGGCTCTGCCACGTCGTAGTCATGGGATCTTACTGGGCTGTGGTCCACAAGCGTGGTCCATGGTGGACGCAAGTTCATGGTCCATGGACCTAAGGCAGGGTCCATGGTGGACCAAGTCCATCCCTCTCCTCTCTCTCTGTGGTCCACGTGCACCGGGTGCATGGGCATGTGGCCGGCGAGGGGAGGTGTTCCCCTATTTCTTACCGCGGCGGTGCTCCTACCGATGGCGAGCTCACGGTGAGCCCCCGCGGTGGCGTTGGTGTCCGATTGGGGAGGGGAAAAGCTTCCCTGGGCCACGGCGACTGTGAAGACAACGGCGAGGCACATGGGTGAACCACGGGACTCCAGTGGGGTGGTCACGGCGTGCGCGTGAGTTACCCGCGGCTTCAGCGAACGGGATGGGCGAGTCAAGGAGGCACCAGGCGCTCCCAGCAGTACTGGCCATGGTGGTCGGTGCTCTGACCGGTGGTCGGGTGCTCAAACCGGTGGTCTGGTGCTCGACACGGTGGTCTGGTGCTCGGCACGGTGGTCTGGTGCTCGGACCGGTGGTCGCATGCTCGGACCGGTGGTCTGGTGCTCGGCACGGTGGTCTAATGCTCGAAGGTGGTCTGGTGCGCCATGGCGGCGGCGTCGACGGCGATGCGCACGCTGGTGCGCTATGGGCTCCGGTGGGGTGTCACGGTGATCTCGGTGTGCGCGTGGGTGCATGTGTTCCTAGTGGTCGAGGCAGACCGCCTCACGACTCCTGTGTGTGGAGCGCCATGGCCGACGGTGAGGTTCGATGGCAGAGAGGGATCGGAAGGCTCACCGTAGGTGTTGTGGGAGATAGGATGGCGGTGCAGTGTCAATTCGAGGCCGTGTAGCTCCGGAAGCCGTGCAGTGCCGTGCCGACCCATGTCGGTGATGTAGCCGACGGCGTCGCTCCCGGCTCCGGCGATCTCCTCCCCACAATGCTTGGCGTTGTTGCCCCCTCTCCTCTTCTCCTCTTCTCTCTAGGTTTGGGTGCGTAGTGGATGGCCATCGAGGTGGCGGCGCGGGCAACGGACGAGCGCTAGGGCTCCGAGGACCGTGGGTTTTATAGCCGAGCTCGGCCATGGAGCTCGGTGATCGGCGGACAGTGATCAAGGGCAATCATGGCGCTTGCTTGCATCCTACGGTCACGAGGGGTTGCGTGGGCGTGGCGCCAAGGGGGAGATAGGTCCATGCCCCGGGCATGACCCCCTGGCCCACCCTGCCACCATTGTCGGCGTTCTGTCGGAGGAGGGATTCGGCGTGGGTGTGGAGAAGATGCCTGAGAGCGCCGACAGCGGGTCCGTTGGCGTGACACGGGCGAAGCCGATAAGCTGCTGGTGGGTGCGTAAGGGCCGACGACGCTGGGCCAATGTGGCGGCGATCGTGGCGGGGCTGATGGGTCTTGTGCGTGAGCGACCTACTAGGCCGGCTTTTTTGGGTGTGTGTGCTGTGTGAGGTCGAGGTCTGGTTGGCCATGGGCCGAAAGGTGTCGAGCCCATGAGGCCTTCTTCTTCCTTTTTTTTTTTTCATTTTACATTTCATTTTTTCCATTGTTTGAATTTCAAATTTGGTTTAGAATTTGAATTCAAAACTGAGGTAAATTATTCATTGGAGTTTAGAGAATTTTGTTTAATAATAACTTTATGATTTATTATTTTAATGGAATTGTTAGGCATAACATAAAGCAAATGGAAATCCAATTCACAACTTGAATTAACAATGTATGCAACATGTTATTTGTTGGAAATTTAATAATCATAATCAACAAATGATATGCCATGCTTATGTGTTGACTTAGGTTGGGTTACTTCTAATGCAACTCTTAGGGTCGGCTCCTACAATGTCACTCATCATCACATGGGAGTTTTAAGAAAAAAAATTGTAGTTGTGATTTTTGGTGTGTGGATTTTTGGGTTGTTACAGTCCTACCCCCTTAACAGAATCTCGTCCCCGAGATTAAAGCATAACGTACTCTTCAAAGAGGTAAGGATATCATAGCCGGAGGTCCGACTCTTTCTCCCATGTTGCTTCTCTCTCAGTGTGATTACTCCATTGGATCTTGCACATAAGAATAGTCTTGCTTCGGGTTTCTTTGGTATCTCTGTCCAGAATTCTGATAGGATGTTCTTTATACTCAAGTGTATCTTGAATGTCAAGTGTATCAGTCGGGATTACTTCGTCGGGCACTCTCAAGCATTTGCATAGCTGTGAGACATGGAATACGGGATGTACACCCGCCAATTCCTCAGGTAGCTCAAGTTTGTAGACGAGCTTTCCTATCCTTTTGCAAATCTTGTATGGGCCAACAAATCTAGGGACAAGCTTTCCTTTCACATGGAATCTGACAGTCCCACGTAGCGGGGATACCTTGAGATAAACAAAGTCTCCCACATTAAACTCAAGTTCTCTTCTCCTTTTGTCAGCATAGCTCTTGTATCGACTTTGAGCAATTCTCAAATTCTCTCTTACTTGAGCAACTCCTTCTTCGGCATCTTGAATCTTAGCGGAATCAAAGAATGATCTTTCACCCGGTTGAGACCATATCAAAGGTGTCTTACAAGGTCTGCCATACAGGGCTTCAAACGGCGACATCTTGATACTAGCTTGGTAGCTATTATTATAAGAGAACTCTGCATAGGGTAAGCATTTCTCCCAATCAGATCCATAATTCAGCACACTAGCGCGAAGCATGTCTTCTAAGATCTGATTTACTCATTCTGTCTGTCCATCTGTCTGTGGGTGGTAAGCGGTACTGAAATCAAGTTTAGTTCCAATAAACTTGTTCAGAGCTTCCCAGAATCGGGACACAAACTGAGGACCACGATCAAATACAATACTAGAGGGAGCTCCGTGTAGTCTGAGAATATGCTCAATATATAGATCTGCTAATTTTTCTGCATTGCTCTTGGTCTTCACTGGTACAAAGTGAGCAATCTTGGTCAAACGATCAACTATCACCCAGATGGAATCGTTGCCTTTTCGTGAACGGGCAATCGACTATGAAATCCATGGATATACTCTCCCATTTCCACTGGAACGCTCAAGAGGCTTTAGCAATCCTGCGCAGCCTTTGATGTTCAAATTTTGACTCTATTACAGGTGTCACATCATGCCACATGTCCTACAATATCTGTCTTCATGCCTTTCCACCAAAAGTGTTTCTTCAAGTCTTGATACATCTTTGAATTTGTGGTGAATAAGATTTAGAATCATGGGCTTCGGCTGAATTTCTCTCTCGTAGAGGGTTGGATCGGAAGGTACACAGATTCTCGTCCTTGAACCAAATGGTTCCTTGTTCATCTTCATGGTGGTTGGTCTTGTAGCCTAGTTTCATCAGACCACGAAGATATTCAATCTCCACACAATTTTTCTGAGCTTGACGGATGCGATCTTTGAGATCATACTATATGCGGAGCTCATTCAGCAAGCCATGCGGTAGTATCTCAAGTTGGAAATTATCAATCTCTTCCTTGAGCTCAGGTGGTACGGATTCAGTGATCAAAGTGTGACAGTAACTCTTTCGACTGAGAGCATCTGCGACTACATTAGCTTTTCCCGGATGATAGTGAATTTCCAGGTCGTAGTCCTTGATCAACTCTAGCCATCGGCGTTGCCTCATATTCAAATCCTCTTGAGTGAAGAAGTACTTCAAGCTCTTGTGATCAGTGTAGATATCACACTTATTGCCTATCAAGTAGTGCCTCCAGATCTTCAAGGCATGCACAACTGCTGCTAACTCAAGATCATGAGTAGGGTAACGGTTCTCATGTTCTTTCAACTGTCGGGAAGCATATGCTATCACCCTTCCATCTTGCATCAATACACAACCAAGTCCTTGACGGGATGCATCACAATAGACCACGAAATCTTTGCTGATATCTGGCAATGCCAACACAGGAGTGGTGGTAAGCTTCCATTTCAATTCCTCGGAAGCTTTGTTCGACTTCAAGGCCCATTCAAACTCCTTGGTCTTCTTCAGAAGGTTGGTCATCGGACGGGCTAACTTGGAGAAGTTCTCGATGAATCGGCGATAATATCTAGCCAATCCCAAGAAACTTCTGACTTCTGTCACATTACGGGGTTGTTCCCATTCTTTCACAGCGTCAATCTTAGCTGGGTCAACTGCTACACCTTCAGCTGATAGTACATGGCCTAGGAAAGCAACTTCCCATAGCCAAAACTCATATTTGCTGAACTTTGTGTAGAGCTGATGTTGGGCAAGTTTCTCAAGTACAGTTCTCAAATGATGTTCGTGTTCTTCAGCGGTAGGTGAATAGACAAGGATGTCATCAATGAATACTACCACGAACTTATCCAGATCATCTATGAAAACCTTATTCATCATGTTCATGAAGTATGCAGGTGCATTTGTGAGTCCAAAGGATACCACAGTGAACTCAAACTGTCCATACCTAGTCACGAAAGCTGTCTTCGGTATGTCACTCTCTCGAATCTTCATCTGATGATATCCAGATCTGAGATCAATCTTGGAGAAATACTTGGCACCTCTAAGCTGATCAAGCAAATCATCAATTCTTGGCAGGGGATACTTGTTCTTGATGGTGACTGCGTTCAAGTTCCGGTAATCAATGCACATTCTCATTGAGCCATCCTTCTTCTTAACAAACAGAATAGGGGATCCCTAGGGTGAAGCACTGGGTCTGATATACCCCTTCGAGATGAGCTCATCAAGCTGTTTCTTGAGCTCGGCCAGTTCATCTACTGACATGCGATAGGGTCTCTTGGCAATGGGTCCTGTCCCCGGCAAAAGATCAATGATGAACTCTACATCACGGTCTGGTGGCATACCCGGTAACTCTTCAGGGAATACATCGGGATAGTCTCTGACCACAGGCACATCATGAACTGCCTTTTCCTCTTCTTGTGATTCTGAACTTGCTTTAAGGGCACATAGGATAGAGGTGGATTTTCCAGACTGGGGTTCACATCTAATAACTTGTCCTGATGGATGGGTCACTTGGACGTATCTAGGTGAATATGATATGATGCCTCAGTGAATGGTTAACCAATCCATGCCTAAAATGACATCTAGGTTAGTGGAAGGTAACAGGGTTAGGTCGGCTTTAAAGGTAAGACCCTCAATGGTAAGACTCACTCCCTTACAGATGTTGGTACATCTTAGGTCTCCTAAAGGTGAGCTGGTGATGATAGGCTTCTCACGTGGGGTTACAGGCAGGTCATCCTCTCGTGCAAACTTGGATGATATGTATGAACAAGTTGCTCCAGAATCAAATAGAACTGATGCAGTATTGCCATTAACTAAAAACATACCATACACAACGTCAGGGGCAGTCTGTGCTTCCTCAGCATCCAGATGGTTGAGACGTCCACGGGTAGCAGATCCCTTGAACTGAGACTTCTGAGCAGCTGAGTTCTGAGGACATTCAACGGCTTTGTGACCCGGTTGGCCACAAGCGAAGCAGGTGAAAGGCGCACCACCTGTAGGGGTTGGCGCGGGTGCCTTCCAGTTTCCAGTACCTGGTGCGGAGAGGTTCTGTGTTGGGCGTTCATTCACAGTACGGGGATGGTTGAAACGATCCTGAGTGTTGCGGTCCTGAGCATAGCGGTCCCGGGTGTAACGATCTTGAGCAGGGCGAGAGTATTTGGCGGTGTAGCCTCCACTTTCCTTACTCGATCTAGGGTTGTCATCCCTGTTGTGGCGTGAGCATTCCCTGGATGGTGCATCTCTGCGGAACCACTTGTGATCACGGCCACGGAAGGACTCCTCAGGCTTACGCTTTCTCTCCCTGTACTCTTCTCCAGCTTCAGCACGATCTTTCTCAATCTGGATGCAGCGATCCACCAGAGCACGCAGTGTGTTACTCTCAATACCGCCAAACTTCAGCTTGATGTGCGGGTTAAGTCCCTTGCGGTAATAGTATAGCTTTTCCTTCTCAGAGTTCACAACATAGGGTGGTGCATAGCGCATAAGGTTGGTGAAATGAGTAGTGTACTCAGTCACCTTGTCATTTCCCATCTTGATGTTGTGGAACTCCTCAGCTTTTGCCTCCATGATACCCTTGGGAATATGATACTCAGTAAATGCTTCGGCGAACTCATCCCATGAGATATTGGCAGGGTCCTCATGGGAATCACTGAAACTGTCCCACCAGGCGCGTGCTGCTCCTGTGAGCTGGTGTGCGGTAGCTCCAACACATCGTCGGTGAAAGTGGTGAGGTCAAGCTTCTTCTCCATCTCCTTGAGCCAGTCATCGGCTACAAGCGGGTCAGGATCGGTGCCATCATAGGTAGGTGGCCTTAGCTTCAGGAATCCTTCTAGCTTCCTTTGGAAGTCATTCTGCTGACCTCCCTGGCGATGGTTTGCTCCTTCAACAAGAGCTGCAAGAAGCTGGGTCTGCTGTGCCATCACTTCTGCCAGGTTCGGTGGTGGTGGTGGTGGAATGTTCTCCTCAACAAGCGGTAGGGTATTCTCCAGGTTGAAGGGTATCCCTCTGCATCCACGGCCACGGCCACGGTTGTTGCCACCACGTCCCCCATTGGGTTCGGCTGGTTCGAGGATGGGTGCTCGTCCACGGTTCATTAGGCGAGCAGATCGGCGGTTCGGCATCTGCAACACGGACCATAAGAATTTTAGTGCTCGTGCTTATAATTCGATTATGATTATATGATTTTGACAATTTAAAGAAAATCATTATACTATCCAACACTCATTACAAAGAAACAATAAGATTCCATAAGATGCAATAAGATCCAAATCATTCATTACATGGGTTTTATTACATAGCATCATCTCCAGTAGCTACACTTGAAGACGTGCGAGAATCATACTATGCATAGTGTCTCATAATACATCTCATAAGGGGTACATCATGGGGTACAACTCATGGAAGCTACTGACATATCTCATGACCACGCAGGGTCATCTACTCTAACTCGTACACCGCAGCTAGGATACGACTGTTCTCGATCTCGTTCTCCTCGTCAGACTTGTGAAGTCGGGACACATACTTCAAGGCCTCGGCGAGCTCCTCAGTAGGCTTGGCTCTAGGTAGAGTTGGGCAGGCGTCTAGGTTGAGGCGAGTCGAGGCTAACTCAAACTCCTCCATCCTAGGCCTCGTCTTGCTGCGAATCTCCTTGGGTAGCTGATCCCACATACCCTTTGTCTCCCTGAGGCGCTTCTTGTCAGACTTCTGCCAAGCCTGCCATGTCCTCTCACACTTGTCCTGTAGGTACTCGGTCTGCCTGAGTGCCTCGATCAGGTGACCCTGGTTGCGAACGGCCTTCTTCCTAAACTCCTCCAGCTCCTGGGTCAGGGTCTTGTTCTGAGATTGGATTTTCAGCATATCAATCCCCTTGGACCTCTCTCTGTCTCCTCTACGGTTGAACTCAACCTTCTTGTCATCCAACTCCCTCTGCAACTCCAAGACTTTGCTGTCGAGGTAGCAGTTCCTATTGCCTAGGTCAGCTGGCTTGTCCTGTAAGTCAGCGACCTCGGCTCTGTGGACTTCCTCACGACGGTTGAGCTCGTCCTGTAGCTTGGCAACTGCCTCGAGCAGACTAGCTCGCTCTAGTGCTCCCTGCGAGTCTCGCTCCTGGCACTCCCATAGAAGAGTCCGGTCCTGACGTCTCTTCTGCTCAAGCTGGGTCACGTACCAGTCCTGCTCTAGTAGGTGAATAGCTAAGACACGAAGGCATCTGTCTTCCTCTACAAGGATAACTCTGTCGGCTGCGAAACTCTGCTCACTAGGGGTAAGGCTGAGGTCGAGGGCCTGGGGAAGTAGACGAAACTCTGTCGTCTTCAGGTGCTCATAGTGATCCCTCATCACTCTACAAAGTGCCTTGTGTGAGACAGCTCGCAGTCCCTCCTCAACTATGTCCTCTATGGTCATCTCGGTGAAAGCTAGGACAGAAGGTAAGGTAGTGCTAGCTGGGAACTCGGCTGAGTTGACAACTGGTCCTTTGATTCCTCCTTCCTGAGCTGGCTTTCCGGTGCAGGTGACCTTGACAAGCTTGTCAAGGACTCCTAATGTGACGAGAACTCGACAGAGGGTTTGTGCAAAACCCCCGAGCTCACGTAGGTCGAAGGTAAGCTTGGCGTGGTCCAGAGGTAGCGGTCCTAGAGGCGGCCATTCGACGTTTGTTGCCATCTGCATGTTTTAAGGAACAGGTGTTAGCAGGTCAATAAATAGATAAGCCTTGCATAAAAGTAAATGCAGGGTCAGTATATAACCGAAAGAAGGGCTATCCACGTCCTATTCTATCGTCCATTTCTAAGGATTTCGTCCTATGGTCAAGTATGGCTCTGATACCAATTGAAACAACCCCGATTTCCACGAAGGGAAATCCACAGAGTCAAAGTGTAATAAGACCGTTGTAGATCATATTACCCAAATTCCAGTCGAATATCACATCCATACAACGATAATATCAGAGTACAATAGTGTGGAATTACATAATTTATTACATCGCCGCATTGGCGGAATCAAAAGTAGCATTCATTCGTAATGTACTCAAGATAAGATCGCCAAACTCGAAAGCGTAGGAACGAACCCTCAATCGTCAAACTCCTCGGAGCTATACTCCTCGCCAGTAACTCGTGTGCCAAAATTTATCAAGACGATTTGTAATCGCCACTCCCAACCCTATGAGCATTGCTTTGTGAAAATTAGATGCAAGTTGGATATAATCAAAAGGAACCTATAAAGTGGGGTTTCCTATGTATTAGCATATCAAGTTCATAATAATGGTTGGTCAAGTTTTAACACCATTCTCACCCATTCCACCCCATTCCCATTCTAGAGCCAGGTTTTGATCCGGGATCGATATACCACCATATCCACACCATCACCATACCACACCCGTACCATTGCTCACCGACAGCCAACTCCCTCTCGGCCTTTGTCTCAAGGCCCGTAGCCCCGGCTACGTCCGAACACTCATCCCAGGGGGAGAAAAGAAAGACTCATATCACTATCTAGTTTAAGCGAAACCTAGGAAAGGTCCATAGCCGACAAGTCGACATATGTATCGATCGATCAACCATACACTCTGCAGAGGTTTTACATAACCACAAGATCCGCCTTCCTCCTCGGCCGACCGTCGTCAATTGGGCTGATTGATTCCGCCGCTTGCTAGCCTAGGATAATGCCACTCTACCATTCACTGCACACCCCAAGTCCAAAGATGGGGTGGTGAAATCGTGAGTCATGAGCCGGGTCCATGGGGTCTCCATGAAGTCTCGGAAGAGTGTGGGGGAAATCCTCCGCATCCCGTACCTCCTTACACTGTCCGCTAACAACCGAGCAGTAGTGGCAATATCCTACCAAGTAGTCCGGCCGTCTCGCACCATATAGGGCGAGTGGTACGTAAGGCTTCCCGGTGAATCTGAGTACTAGTAAGTCCTTAGGGATGACCAAGCCAGAATGTCTTCATCAGGGTTTCCATTTACCGTGCCACCACAGCACCTCCACCCTGGGCTCTTCCCATCACAGGATCACACCCAAGGCCACCTCATATACCATTTACCCACCATAGGTATCCAATCCAGGGGTGCCCAGGTAGCACCCCACGACAAGACTTGCCCCAGGCTCGTCGTATACTCCAACTTGGTCGACACAACCCTCACCCTCCACACACCCAAGTCACACACGCAGCAATCTCCCGATAGTCCAGTTAACACAAGTTTCCACCACGCATCAATATTGCGCAAGCGTAGTAGAAGTAACAAGCAATGAAATATACTAGCAAGCGTGTGACTAGCCTAACAGCAGGGTGAGCAGGGGTAAGGTTGCGTCAAGGTAAAGGCCATCAAGAAAGCATACTACCATGCAAGTCCTACCATAGTGTGATATAACAATAAAGTAAGCACTAGCATTTCTACTTTAGCCATGCGTAATAGGTGCTACGAGATTGGGTGGGATGTGGCACCTTTAGTGTAGTCGTCTCCGTACTCCTCACGGTACTCACGATCCTCGTCCGTCCGGTTTTCCTCCGAGTCTGCAAACGACCGCATTATAGTCGCGTTAGCGACGTCTATAGAATAGCACAAAGAAGCAATGAAAATTCAAAAGAGCCAAATGCACTCAAACATGGGTCCATTGCGTAGAGCTCGATTTTAGATGAATTTTGGTTCTGGTTTCGTATTTTTCCGAGGTCGTATGAATTAGTTATGAATTTCCGAAGATTAATTCCATTTCTGAAAATGAAAAAGGCTGAATTAATCCTGGGTTGACATGTGTCACGCTGTGGATGGTCCACGTGGCTTGCTGACGTCAGCATGACGTCAGCATCATGGTTCCGAGCTGACAGGTGGGGTCTAGCTGTCGTCAGCATGACGTCATCAACGTCATGCTCACCGACAGGTGGGCCAAAGGCTATTGGGTCACTCACATGTGGGGCCAGGTCAACGGTCAACGTTGACCAGTCAACGGTCAAAACGGGCTGGGTCCAAACTGGGCTCTAGTGGGCTCGGGTTGGGCCGGGCCGACCCGGACATGTGGCGTGCTGTGGCTCTGCCACGTCGTAGTCGTGGGCTCTTACTGCGCTGTGGTCCACAGGCGTGGTCCACGGTGGACGCAAGTTCACGGTCCATGGACCTAAGGCAGGGTCCATGGTGGACCAAGTCCATCCCTCTCCTCTCTCTCTGTGGTCCACGTGCACCGGGTGCATGGGCATGTGGCCGGCGAGGGGAGGTGTTCCCCTGTTTCTTACAGCGGCGGTGCTCCTACCGACGGCGAGCTCACGGTGAGCCCCCGCGGTGGCGCTGGTGTCCGATTGGGGAGGGGAAAAGCTTCCCTGGGCCACGGCGACTGTGAAGACGACGGCGAGGCACGCGGGTGAACCACGGGACTCCAGCGGGGTGGTCACGGCGTGCGCGTGAGTTACCCGTGGCTTCAGCGAACGGGATGGGCGAGTCAAGGAGGCGCCAGGCGCTCCCAGCAGTACTGGCCACGGTGGTCGGTGCTCTAACCGGTGGTCGGGTGCTCGAACCGGTGGTCTGGTGCTCGGCACGGTGGTTTGGTGCTCCGACCGGTGGTCGCGTGCTCGGACCGGTGGTCTGGTGCTCGGCACGGTGGTCTAATGCTCAAAGGTGGTCTGGTGCGCCATGGCGGCGGTGTCGACGGCGATGCGCACGCTGGTGCACTATGGGCTCTGGTGGGGTGTCACAGTGATCTCGGTGTGTGAGTGGGTGCATGTGTTCCAAGTGGCTGAGGCAAGGCACTGGCCTACGCGCTCCCAGGTGTCGAGCGCCATGGCCGATGGTGAGGTTCGACGGTAGAGAGGGATCGGAAGGCTCACCGTAGGTGTTGTGGGAGATAGGATGGCGGTGCAGTGTTAATTCGAGGCCGTGTAGCTCCAAAAGCCGTGCAGTGCCGTGCTGACCCGCGTCGGTGATGTAGCCGACGGCGTCGCTCCTGGCTCCGACGATCTCCTCCCCTACGGCGGCTTCGGCGTTCTTCCCCCCCCCCCTCTCCCTCTTCTCCCTCTTCTCTCTAGGTTTGGGTGCGTAGTGGATGGCCACCGAGGTGGTGGCGGGCAACGGGACGAGCGCTAGGGCTCCGAGGACCGTGGCCTTTATAGCCGAGCTCGGCCATGGAGCTCGGTGATCGGCGGACAGGGATCAAGGGCAATCGCGGCGCTTGCTTGCATCCTACGGTCACGAGGGGTTGCGTGGGCGCGGCGCCAAGGGGGAGACAGGTCCATGCCCCGGGCATGACCCCCTGGCCCACCCTGCCACCGTTGTCGGCGTTCTGTCGGAGGAGGGATTCGGCGTGGGCGTGGAGAAGATGCATAGTAGCGCTGACAGGCGGGGTCCGTTGGCAGCGGCTGCGGGCAAAGCTGATAAGCGTGCAGGTGGGCAGCGCGCGGCTGACGCGCGGGGCCAACGTGGCAGTGACTGCTAGTGGGACTGACGGGTGCGCGGGCGTGAGCGGCCTACTGGGCCGTCTTGCTAGGCCGCGCGCGTGCGCGCTGAGGCTGGCTGGCCGGCGCGGGCCGAGCAGGTCGAGCCCGCGAGGCCTTCTTCTTCCTTTTTCTTTTTCTGTTTTACATTTCTTTTCCATTGTTTGAATTTCAAATTTGGTTTAGAATTTGAATTCAAAATTGAGGTAAATTATTCATTGGAGTTTAGAGAATTTTGTTTAATAATAACTTTATGATTTATTATTTTAATGGAATTGTTAGGCATAACATAAAGCAAATGGAAATCCAATTCACAACTTGAATTAACAATGTATGCAACATGTTATTTATTGGAAATTTAATAATCATAATCAACAAATGATATGCCATGCTTATGTGTTGACTTAGGTTGGGTTACTTCTAATGTAACTCTTAGGGTCGGCTCCTACAATGTCACTCATCATCACATGGGAGTTTTAAGAAAAAAAATTGTAGTTGTGATTTTTGGTGTGTGGATTTTTGGGTTGTTACATAAGGTACTTGCCAAAATGCTTGTATACTATTTCACATCTAGTTATCTGTACACTTGCTCACATTGATAAGTTCTGCAGGGCCACCCAGATGGGAAGAAATGCAAGTGGGGGTGGCCAGAATACATTGATCAATTGGACCAAATGTTCCATGGCGTAGCTGTTGATGGCTCCACCTCATTTGTTGCTGGAGAAAGTGTCACTGTGGATGAGGAAGAGGAGGATGAGGCAGCTGAGGACCCTGATGTGTAGACTCCAATTAGCATCACTAGCCACAAGAGAGCAAGCAGCACAAGCACCACTGGCTCTAGTCCGCACAAGCAGCGCAAGAGCCCAGTAGTTAGGAGCATGAACAAGTTCATGAGCGAGAACGCTAGGATTCAAGCTGAGAGGAATGTGATGTTCAAGAAACATTTGGAAACGAAGCAACAGTTGGCCCCAGCGGAAGGAGATTGCCAAATATGAAAAGATTAGGTATGTGTAGCAGTTGGCTAGAGAGTGTGGTGTAGAGGAGACAAACCGACAGTTGTGGTATGTTGTGCACATGATCACCAAAGATGAAACAGTATGGAGTTCTTCATTGGAACATCTACACCAGCAGGAAGGCTGGCCTTCATTGAGCACTATGCCAGGGTCAACAAACTGAACTAGATCCTCTTATCTTAACTATGTCTGTCTTTTGAAATTAGCATGTCATGTGAACTATGTCAGTTGTATTTGCACTATGTCAGCTATATTTGCACTTTGTCAGTTGTACTGTGTGATGAATTTGAATTATGATTGTGATGTGAGCATGTGCACTTTTTACTGGCATATGTAAATGAGTTTGTGATGCATTTATGTGTCAGGATGGTAATTCAGCAAGAGATGGGGACAATTCAAATGAGTCAAGTGATGAGGAAATCTTTAGACTTGTTGAGGATGATGACAGCGATTTTATGAACGGTATGCTTCTCTTTGCTATTCACCATGACAAATGCTGCAATAGGGCTAAGTGGAGGAAACCAATGTTTACTGGACTGCAATGGGTAGAGAGAACTCTAGGAAATAGAAATAGATGCTACAACATGTTTAGAATGAGCCCAACTATGTTCTATCAACTTCATGATCTGTTAGTAGAGTCATATGGCCTAAAATCAAGTACCAGGAGTACCTCGGTGGAGGCTTTAGGAATGTTCCTCTAGATGCTTGGAGCACCACAGTCAGTTAGGCAAAGCTGAGGATAGATTTGTGAGATCACTAGGCACAGTTCACAACAACTTTGAGAAAGTTTTGTAATGTGTGGTTAAGCTAGCTACAGACATCATCAGGCCAGTTGACCTAGAATTCAGAACAATTCATCCTAGATTGACAAATCCTAGGTTCCATCCATTCTTCAACAATTGTATAGGAGCACTAGATGGCACTCACATACCATGTGTGGTGCCAAGTGATAAGCTGGTTCAGCACATGTGCCGCAAGGGCATGACAACACAGAATGTGTTGGCTGTTTGTGACTTCGACATGAGGTTCACATTTGTTCTTGTTGTATGGTCTGGTTCTATACATGACATGAGAGTCTGCACTGATGCTATGACCAAGTACAGTCACAGATTTCCTCATCCACCCACAGGTGAAGATCTTCCAATGTTGTATTTGCAGGTTGTAGTTGAACTAGTTCAAAATTACCAAACTGTTGTAATTTATAGGAAAATTTTACCTAGTGGACTCGGGGTACCCAAACCAGCCGCGTTATCTCGCGCCCTACAAGGGAACCAAGTACCATCTTCCGGAGTATCGAGATGGCCCGGAGCCACAAGGTAAAAAAGAGATCTTCAACTTTGCACATTCATCTCTTAGAAATGTCATCGAGAGGTCGTTTGGAGTTTTGAAGATGAAGTGGAGGATTTTGTTGCATATGCCAAGTTATGTACCTCATAAGCAAAGCCAAATTATCGTTGCATGCATGGCACTCCATAACTTCATTAGAACGAGTGGACTAATGGATATGGACTTTGATCGTTGTGATCGTGATGAGAACTATGTTCCAACTGAGGCATCGACCTCTTAGCCACGTACTCGTCCAACCCCGGTAAGGGATGAATCTGCAACCATGAATGCTTTCCGTGACCAAATAGCTCTTGGTTTGTTAAATAGATCATGACAATTTGAATGTTGTACTTCAATTGTAACATGTGTGATTGATTTGTATGGCTGAGGACAATTAAATTGTGTACTTGAACTATTCAATAATTGTGCAATAAAGTATATTTTTTGATTTTTTTGAACACTGTCGAGCATGGCAACAACGCCGGCGAGCAGCAGCTCGGCGAGCAACAGAAGGCCGAGCAGTAGCTAGGCGAGCAGCAAGGGCATGCATGGCTGGCAATTAATGAAGCAAATTATGCATTAAATGAGGATAAATCAGTCTTTGTTTGGTACAGTGCTAAAATTTTGCTATGAAAATACCAAGATGTAAAATTTAAATGCCTAAAGATTTACAGCAAAAGATTAGGGCCAAAAGTTTTACCATTCTAAAAGCATCTAAACAGGTACTTAGTCACATTAGTCACCCAAGAGTATTTAAAAGTGGGCTAAAGTGCCCATTGGATAAGGGCTGCCCCTCATTATTAGGGATGAAAACGGTACGGATATTTTCCGACCGTATTCGAGACCGAATCCATTTAAAGGGGTTCAGATCTGTTCGTATCCGAGTCCGAATATTCAACATCCGATACCGTATCCGTATCCGAATACTCAAATCGCATATTTATGATGTCGATATCCAATCGTATCCTATCCGATATGGTTGACACTATCCGTATTCGAATCCGAATCCGGACAGAAATATGAAAACAAATGTAATATTAGTGATATCCGTTCGTATCCGATCCGTTTTCATCCCTACTTATTATTGCTGGTCCGCTACCCTGATTTATGTATTTATTAGAGGTAGTTTGATTTTTGTTGAATTGCTTTAGTAACATTTAGTTATTTTTAGTCACTCGAGCAAACATGAATGACTAAAGTTTAGTCATTAGGTTTAATAACTAAACTTTAGCGTGCGAGCCAAACACAGGCCTGAGCACGCACGGCTCGGATCGGAGACGCAGTAGGTAGGAAACAGGCAAACGTACGTAGGTACGTACGTACAGCGGATCGGAACAGGTCGCGTGTGACGACGTCCAAACTCGAAAGCCTATGATTGAAGAGTTTGTACGTATCTACTATCTTTCCAAGATGTATAGCGAGATCTAGATTTGGACTTGGCTATATATATATATATATATATATATATAGTTAACCCTCATCCAGGAATAAATTCCTGCCTCCTCCATGCTCCAGCTACTGTTTAGCACGGTTCCTGATGATGACGTTTACATTCTGACACTGTTCATCTATTTTTAAATATTTTCCGGTTGCTATTCATCCGACATTTTTCCTGTTCACTTTCGCTTTTATTGTTCGCCCTTTTCAAAACGGGCGCAGCGGCAGCATGCACATTGCAGCTAGCTGTACCTGAGCATACGACATGTGCGTGCATGCGGTCTGCAATCCAGTGGTTCATCCTTGACGTTCCATATGATGCATACGTACGTGGAAGAAATAGATGTGCATGACTTGTCCACCCCACTTGTATTGACGACTCGCTCCTGCACGCCGTACGTGTAAGTCCTCATTCAAGCAAGTTATTAGCATTGTAACGATGGAATCGACGACCAGCGGCACGGCACATGACATGCATTATTATATATTACTCCCTCCGTTCATAAGTCTTCGTTATACTTTTCCAAATGTGTTGAGACAGTGTGGAGGAGGTAGAGGCCTCCGCCTCTCAGACGGTGTGGAGGAAGTAGCTACACCGCTCCTCCCGGCGGAGGCACAGGAAACAGGCGCGATAGATGGGCGAGTAAGGATATGGCACGTAAAACTAGGGTTTCATTAATTCTTGCACCAACCACTCGCATGGTTACAAGTGTTCCCTATTTATAGGGCTCAACTACTTCCTGGCGGAATTTATTACAATGCCCCTCAACTGCTACAGTACATTCCTGGAATATTCCGACGCTGGTCTCTCGTTTGCGGGGCAATCCCGCCACGCCGTCTTCAAGTAACGGGCCTCCATAAGCGGCCGGCCCACCGCACTTCGATCTTCGGCCCAAAGACTCGGATTCCCGATGCTGGCCTCCGTCTTTGGGGGCGCGCCGTCGCCTTGGCGGGTCTCCGCCGGTCCGGTCGGAGACATCGTCCGTATGTCTCCGCCCGGCTGCGCGGGGCCGTGGTTCCCGCCGCTGGCCTGCGTCATCGGGGGCGCGCCGTCGCCTTGGCGGGTCTCTGCCGGTCCGGTCGGAGACGTCAACCGTGGGTCTCCGCCGGCGGCCGCTGGGGCCATCTTTGGCGCTCGTCTGCGAACCATGGGCGCTGGCGGCTTGAGTACCGCACACACTCGAGCAAAATTGTTTGTTTAATTAGTTCAGAGTAAGGCGGCCTCCGCCCTCATGGTCGGAGGCGCCGTGGGTCAAGCAGCGGGCGCGTCTGCTGAGCATAGGTCGGAGGTCTCAGCCGCACGGCCCGGGCGGAATTCGCGACAAGCCCGCCGAGCCTCGTGTAGTGCCCTACGAGCATAGCCGGAAAGTTCCTTTAGTCGGCCGCCAGTCTCCGCCCCAAGACGGTCGAAGACGCTTTAGCGACACCATCTTTGCCGGAGGCCTTCAGTAACCCGCCCGAAGCCGTGTTACAACAAAATGGCACTAACACGGTGGGCGGCACGGGCACGCGGCACTAAAAAGCACGGCCCAGGCCGGTGCAGCCCGGCCGCTTGCGTGCCCGTGCACCGCACGGCCCGGCAGCAGCGATGCGTGCTCGGGCTGCCACCTCGCCCGCTAGCACGGCCCCAGCACGCGGCACGGCTAATGTGCCGGCACGGCCTTGGCACGGATCCAAAGAAAGGAGGGCCGTTGATCCCTCCCCAGATCCTTCATGACTGTTGGATCCGACCGTTGGATGGGTCGATTATATAAGCCAGCGCCCCTACGCCGCCCCGTGTCGACGAAACTCTAGCTCATTTGTTTCCAGCTCCCTCTCTCTCCTATCTCTCGCTCTAACCTCTATGAGCGGCTCTCTCCTCTCTTCGTCTCCCTCTCCGGTGGTGTCTCCTCTCTTCTTCTCGCCCTCCGGTGGCATCTAGAGCCACTACTGGCCGGCACAGGCACACGGCACGGCCTCATCTTGATCTCGCCCCGTTGATGTAGCCTTGTTGTCCACCTCGTCCTCTCATTCGTCACCGTCGTCGACCTCGCTGGGCCCCCGGCAACTCTGATGCTCTGGATGTCAGTAAGTTGAGCTTTGCTCCCCTCCAGATCTGGCTCTTCCTCTCTTATCCCCTCCTGGATCTCGATCTGATGTGCTCCCGTCCTATAGGTCCCCTCTTGATTCGCATCCGTCGAGGAACCAGAGGGCCAGATCCCGCGTCGTCGACGTCGTCGACGTTCCCGGTGCTCCAGCCGCCAAGGTACTGTAAACCCTAACCCTAACCCTAACCCTAACTAGATCTGCTACTGATTCTTTGTTTATGTGTGAAGCCGTTGAGGAACCGGGCGACGGCGAGTGACGATGGCCCGCTCCTCCGACGAGACCGTTGAGGTCAGCGCCAACGATGAGAGGCGGATGTGCGGGCTAGCCGGAGATGACGACGAGGATGACCTGCGCGAGGACGCTGCGGAGCTGTTCGACCGTCGCGTTGAGGATCCCATTGATATACTGGACTATAATATGCTGGACTTATGAACTTTGATTTAAGGACAATGAACTTAAAAGGAGTTGGGCTGTACTCTTTTTTCTCTGTCTAGGGTTTCTCATAAGGATGAGTTTTACCTAGACAGTTTTTTAATGAGGCAGCCATTGCACTGAAGCTCCAAGAAAATTTTATTTTGTTCTCTCTGGTCCGTTTCTGTGTTTGTGATCTTCTGAAGTTTCTGTTAAAGTTTGAACTTGTATCTCTGCTGTCAAAGTGTGATCTTCTAAAGTTTGATGTATTGTACAAGTTTCTGTTAAAATTCTGAAGTTTCTAAGGTGTTTAACACTTTTAGTGCGAGTGCCAGTACGAGTACTACGGGCTGCCGTGCCCAGTAGCACGGTACGACACGCCTAAGCCATGATAGTGCCGTGCCTGGGCCGCTGAGTCGGCACAGCGGCACTATCAGGTACGGCACGGCTAACATGCCGTGCCGCGTAGTGCCGTGACTAGCTGTGCCCGTGCCCGTGCCAGTGCCGTGTCGGGCGGCCCGTTTGGCCATATATAGTCTTCGTCGCCTGAGCGTTTTTCGTTTTTCTACTAGTCTCCGTCGTATTAGCTTCTTTCTCGGTTTTCTCGGTAGCGCAGGCTTCTTTCCCGGTCTCCGTCGCCTCGTTTCATCTGCGCAGTCTTTACTACGCCGCCAGCTCCGTTAGCTTTTATACGTATCCGACATTTCCTCCGTTTGCCCATGTACTGCCTCTTCCGTGACCGCGACATCGAGTGCCCAAGCCATCGTCGAGCCTCAGCGCCATCGTGGCCTTTTGAGCCATGGATGGCCTGTTCGGCACCGTCGACGAGAAGCTTGTTCACGGTGTGAACTGGGCGCCGGATTCATGCGACGAAGAAGAAGAGGATCAACAGGAATCGCCCGTGCCAGAGAAGCTTGTTCGTGGTGTGAACTGGGCGCCGGATTCATGCGTCGAAGAAGAAGAGGATCAGCAGGAGATTGCCCCTGCCGAAGAAGATGATGCTGACGTCTTTCATGCTCTAATGCAACTTGCATCAACTGAGGTAACCAAGTTTCAATCTGACAAGGAAAGAGAAGATTGCACTAGCTTGCTGCTCTCTGTCTACCTTCCTCTTTTGTATGGACTGTTACTTTTTTTTTGGATTGGACGTGGCCTTGTTCACGGGTATGCTTTGGTTTAGTTTTATCGATGATTTTGTTTTGATGTTGGATGTCATCTGGACAGTGTAAACAAGTTTATCATGAGTTATGGATGAAATCTGGAATTTTTAATTTTGCTTGCAGTTTGAATTCAGGCTAATAGATCATTGCAACTCCTTACTGAACCTGATCTGACAAACAAACACTTCTAAGTACCGACGCATGCTAATTGTATCTAGACTAAAACAATTCTAAGTACCGACGAATTGCATGGCTTGATTATGAAGTTGCAAAGGGCACTTCAGAGTAATGGGAAGACGCCCTTGCAGCTCCAGGGTCTTCTTCTTCATGTGAGGAATGTTGTAGTGCTGCCCGCCGTTATGCTTCATGATCTCCATCATGCAACCCTGCTGGGTTAGGAAAATTCGGTTCGATCTATCCACCGGATAGTTCTGATATGCCTCATCAACCTTCTTGACAATACCGTTAATGTTGTTTGGTGTACCTTTCTCAAACAAAGCTTGGATTGCTGCAAAAAATCCAAGATCCAAGACATTCAGATCAAGTGAGTTAGGAGGTTGGCATGTTAGCCTAATGTCCCAACCATCAGCTTGGGCGGCCTGCACAAACGCTGGATCATCTACGGCAATGTGAGTCCTTGCATTGTCTTGTTGTATGAAGATTGGCATCCCTTTTTCTTCGGTTGGCCACTTTGCCTTCAATGCTAGTAGAACTTTGTTCACCATAAAGTCTCGGCTCACATCCTTTGTTACCGACGTCATGGGCTTTGTTACAGGGTCACCTGCAAATGCAAAGAAACTTATGTTAGGCACCAAGACAAAGTTATGTAAAGCATACGAAAAATTGAAGAATGTCTTACCTCTCTCCCTATTTGGACTCTTTCTTTTTGCTGGTTCTATCTTGACAAAAGGGAAAATCCCTATTTTACCATCAAATGTGCAATTTCCATTTGCATCTTATCTAGGCCTTGTAACCACAGCTAGAAACATTACCTTTTCTATGAAATTCTTACTTTTAACAAAATGTTGTGGTCTTTCCTCATCATTGGCCAGATAATATTTTTGGTTCTTACGTGTCCTATAGAACCATTTTTCATCAATGTACACAACATTGTACAATGGTTTGAAAGATAAACCATTCATCATGGACAAACAATATTTTACCCGAGCTTTTTTGTTCTCATCGGTCAAACTAAACCTAAGGTCATTAGTGTGCCGACGAAAGTAGCCTTCTTTGAAACGCTTATAAAGAGTGTTTTTCTTCACTCCTAAAGCATTAGCGAGGTCTTGAAAGGTAGAGCGCTGTTTAAGGGGAATGTTTTTTATGGCCTTCAAATCAATTTCTACTCGTTTCCTACCACAGTTCTTGGAATACTTGTTCACAATTCCTTGTATTCCACCATCTTGACCATTTTTCCAAATGGACTGTACAACTCTTAAAGGGACATCAAATTTTTTAGAAACTGATTTCGAAACTCCACGACGAAGAATAGGTGGATCAGTTTTTGACAACAAGTCAAGGTAAATGTCGATCTTTAGATAATCAGGATAGAAGTTCCTTTTCTTGTCGTTAGAACCTGCAAACATAATGCTTAAAAAATTGAATCACACATAACTGAAACCTGAAGCTAACCGGGCTACATTGAATCACAGATAACTGAAAATGGTTTGTACACTGTAGCTGTCCGACAACACACTAACCTGAAACATCACCTACATTTGTTGATGCACCTCGCAGACCATCGGTATCTCCTCCATTTGTTGATGCACCTGCAGTTCACTGAAACTCTACTGAACTGAACCAAAAAGTCATCTAAATGATCTCTGAACTTATACTGAAAATAGACCCAAACACAATTAACTCAACCTGAACTGAAACTAATTCTACTGGACTGTTCTATGAAGCAACATCTAAACTGAAATGAACTGGACACTCATACACTGGAAGGCTGCACCATCATCTTGCACTCCATCTGCTCCATCTTGGTCATCTATGGCACGAAACAAAAAAGGAAGAATGAAACCATAACCAGAAGGAGGACATGGTAAAACAGAAAAATGAGTGAAGGAGCACCTTCTATTCCATCGCCCCACACCATGTCATAATCGAGTTCATGAGCAAGGCCATCAAACTCTGCAACGTCATCCCAATCTATGGGATAGATTTGGCCTGAGTCAGGTGGCTGTAGGTTCGAATCGATCCCTAATCTAGGCATTGCTTTGGTACTGCAGCATGAATGAGGCAGAGAAACAGAGAAGCGAGGGGAGGAGTTCGCTGGAATTACCTGGGCATAGCGATCCTCCATGGTGATTTATATAGTCCATGGCAAAATCGAACTAGAGGAGTGGCGGGCAATGAAAATTTGATGCTTTGGCGGCTAAATTTTGTTCTAATGGAAGATCAAACGAAAAAGCACGGCCGTGCAGGGTACGTACGTGAGCGCGCGAAATTACGTGAGCGCGGCCGCGCGGGGTTACGTACATGAGCGCGCGGAGTACGTGAGCGGGTTAACGGCGTTTTCAGCGGCATCAGCGCATGATTAATCGGGCAAACGAAAGGACTCCGGGGCATTAAGAAGACTGCTGCGATTAAAAGCAAATCGGCGCTCCTTTGCTGCTACTTGGTCACTGTGCTGATGGCTAATACGCTGGAGACTTAGGAACGGAGGGAGTAATACATTACACTTGATTACTTTTGGTGACTTAGAAGAAGAAGCAGGTCGGTCCGCCTGTCTTGGTCCATCGACGACCGTGCGTTTGCATTCTACTCCTAGTCCAAACTTGATCCGTCCCCACTGACTGCCCAGCAGTGGGCGTGGAGCAGCTAGCAGAGCCGCCGCAGGCCGTGTGGGCTCACGAACGAACTGTACTACGTAGTACGCGTCATTGAACCTTTCAGCGAAGGATCGTCGGAAACAAAGAAGAACGAATCGAAGGCCCAGTAAGTCTACGTGGAGTAGGTCGTTCAAGCGTTGGCCGTTGGGTGATTATTGGAACTTGTCGAGGCTTGGGAAATTAAAGCCTCCATTTGTGAGGGTGTTAAAGACAGAATCACTATTAGAGAATAGACTTTAAAACGATATCTCAATTTGGTATTAGCCTCATCATTTTTTTTGCCCCCGGAACTAGAGAGGCCTTTAGTCCCGGTTGGTGTCTCCAACCGGGACTAAAGGTCCCTGTCCAACGGCTACTGCGCTCGGCACAGTGGCAGGGACAGGGACCTTTAGTCCCGGTTGAAGACATCAACCGGGACTAAAGGTGGACCTCCATTCCTCCTCTAAGCCTATAAATAACCCCTCACTCCCTCTCATTCACACACACAACAAGGAAGAATAGCACTCTTTAGTATTTTCTTTTGTTGTAGTACTAATGTCTGGAGGGTCGTCCAGAGGAAGAGGAAAGGGGAAGGGAACTACTATTTTGTGGGAGGGTTCTCTTGGTCCCGATTTCTTTGAGAAAGCTCTTTATGAGAGGTTCCCAGTTGAGAGCAAAAATGATTTCACCAAAGAGGCACCACTGAGAGGATACGATGAACGGAAAGAAGAGTGGCCCAAATACATGCATGGTGAAGACTGCCTAGTGCAGATGTTCACTGAGAGAATAGATGGAGGTCGTCTTTTTTTCAAATGCCCGCGAGCATGGGTAATTGCTATTACTATTTGTTTCTTCAATATGTTCCTCTTCTATACAACTTACATGACATATTTATTGTAGTCTTTCTTGGCCAAAGAAAACTGTGGGTTCACTAGGCGGGTCGATCCTTGACCTATTTATCATAATGCGGAGTACATCTACTACCTACAGGACCATATCTTCGATCTAGAAAGGGAAGTTAGCAGCGGTTACAAGGACGATGAACTGGACGACAACAACAATGGTGCCGATTCACAGGAGGCACTCTGTAATGATCCATATTGCACTTGCCCTAACCACAAGTACAAGGGGCCTCCCCTGTCACCCCCGCCACCACCACCACCAACAATGGGAGGCTACTGTGGAGAAGGTGCAACACAATTTGCTATGTGGCCACACTATTAGGACGACTTTATCTTATTCATATGCTATATCTATGTGTTTGTTGTTTGATTTAATTACCTAAGGCATGTTAGGTTTAGTCGAAGGAACTCTGTACCCTAGTTTGGTACATGTTCTCACATGCCATTTCATGTGTTTTGTGTGTTGAATTATATAATGCCCTACTTCGTTAGGTTTTGTTTGCAACACGTGATCAAATTTCACTACGTCCGTAATATTAAGCTGAATATTATGATCACAAATAATGAAAACAACAACATAATGAAAAGTCCAATACTATGACACATTAAACAACATAATAATACTAGAAGTACGTGCCGACAGTAGACATAGGGGGCAAATGCACTTTCAAATCTTCAGTCAAAAACATACTGAGTAAGCAATTCATCATCCGAGTACCAGTTCTCTACCAAAACCTTGTTGCTATGGCTAGGCTCACCTGCATTGCTCTGACCTACCTGTCGCCTGTACTAAGTGGCCTCCGCTTCATCTGCGGCCTCTGCGGCCTAAGTGAAGAACGCGTCGTCATCCTCCTCCACCTGTAAGCCCGTCTCTGCTAGAGCGATAAGCTCGCTAAGTCTGCCAGTATCATCCTCAGCCTCCTCTGCCTGCAAGCCCGCCTCTGCTAGAGCGATGAGCTCGCTCAGTCTCCCAGTGTCGTCCTCAGCCTCCTCCACCTGCAAGCCCGTCTCTGCTAGAGCGATGAGCTCGCTCAGTCTAGCAGTGTCGTCCTCATCTTCGTCTCTCTCATCAGACAACACAATCGGTGATTGAACGGTGCGACCAGCTCGCGTTTTGTGCTCATCTAACTTCTTTTCCTCATACCTTGCACGAGCCACCTCTCCGTCATGGTCCTCGCTGCATCCAATCCCTTCATGAATAAAATACAATCAGTTAGCAACACGATTATATTACATTTAAAATCAGGAAACGAAAAAAAGGCTTTCAAGCACTCGCTGGCACATAATGCAACAACATGCTCGTTCAAGACTTGCATCTGTACTCTTGTCTCCTCCCTTGCCTCCTTGCTTGCCCTCTCCTCCTCTAACACCCTCCATCTCTCCAATTCCCATTTGTCAAGCCCAACATCGATCGGGTTACGAATACTGCGCTGTCTAGCAAACTCACGCATCTTGTCTTTGTCATGTTTAACGAATAGGTTGACGTAGTCGGGTCCATATCCCCTCTTCCGTGCAATTACTTGCCTCCCCTTCAGTTCATTCAAGAACATAGCTTGACCATCATAACATTCCCACCTGTATTTCCTAGCGCTCTGTTCAAACAAAAAATTATATCATATATGTCTTAGCAAAAGAAACAAAATATGATTTCATATTTACCAAAAAAGAACCAACCTCATCATAGTCAACCATATGGCACCAATAATGGCCTATTCCAAGCTCCGAAGGGACTAGACCGTAGTTGGATTTAACACCACATTCGTACTTGACTGGAGGTGCTTTGTAAATTAACCTTTCTTTCTTCTTTTCCTTTTGCCTTTGGTGGCTCCGGCCATTGATTCTTAGGACCATAGAGCAACTCCTTGAAACGACACTTTGCAAATCCATACACCTAAAACAGGAGACATTAGTACACGCACACATAGAGCTAAATATTTAAACAGATACACTTTTCACTTACTTCATGTTTGTTCGGACACACAAACTCCAACGTATTCTCAGGGTTTATCACAGCTCGATCTCCGCATTCGCACAGAGGAGGTTCCTCGAGTCGTCTAACTGCGGCTAGGTGCTTCTCCTTAGCTGTCATTGACCGGGGGTTAGGGTGGTGGAACCCACCGCTTGAAGTGCTCACATGGATGTCTCCCTCTAAACCAATCGTCGAAAAGGAGGTACCTAGGGTCAAACTTGTTTGCACCGTCGATCCACTGAAAGAAAAAGCACCTCTCATGGTCCTACATGACAAGATTCCAACAAAATATTAGTAGCATACTTACACAAATAAAGAAAAAAGACAGTGAAAATAATTTCTTATATTAAAACGGCTGCATGTGTAGAAGCAATGGGCCGCTGTGTCCGGATATTTCGATTGAAACACGTGGGCCAGGAAACCAGAGTCACAGTTAGGGACAGAGAGGTCAGGAGGGACGGGGGATCTTTGCTAGACGCGTCGGGGTATAATTCTCAAGGACGACCCCATTTTCGCCAAAACTCCTCCCGATACATTTCTTGCATCTAACAAAATGGATGTAATTTAACAAACAAAAATCAAAACATCACAAATTAATGTCAATGAGAACCATAACTACAATACAACCAATTTCGTTCTAAGAACCGAAAGCAATTAACATTAAACCCTAAACCTAGGGTTTCCAATGTTATGCACAACAATGAACCCATAACATAACAACATGCGCTGCGGTTACCTAGGTATAATATAAATATTAAAAATTGCATGAAACCCTAAGTAATGACTATTCTTAGATTCAAAAATTTGACTAATATATACCGAATCGATGCGAAAAAAACTAGGAGGAAAGCGATGATACCTTGCTCTCGAAGATATACGGATCAAATCAAAGTTTCCAAGATCCAATATACCGATTCGTGAGGTAGGGCGAAGTGGGGAGAGAAAAAACCCGAGAGGGAGGAGAAAGAAGAGGAAGAAGGCTTAGGCAGGAAGGTTGGGTCCGAGGTTAAAACACCACCTCGGCACCATAGATCATGGCGCCAAGCTCGGCACCATAGATCTTGGCGCCGGCGCCGAGCTCGGCGCCAGAGTTACTGGCGCCGAGCTGCCTGCCATGTCACCGCCACGTCTGCTTCGAGCCCAAGAGCTCGGCTGGCGCCGAGTTAAGGGTCCAGATTTTAAAATCTTACCTTCAGGGGTATATTTGTGAAAAAGTTTAAAAATAGGCTAATAAATAAAAAATTCGGACGCACGGGCAGTGCCTGTCCTCGTTTCTGATTTCAGCTGCATCGCAGGTATTCGCACCTATAGCTAGCCAATCAACGGCTCTATCATTGTTGTGGCGCCATGTGGATTTTATTTCAATCGGTCCAGAAGCTGTTGATCTACCGGCGGTGCGAGCGACACAATCATGCACGCCCGGAGTCTCCAAACTTTCTTTGAAATGTTGGACACTACTCGTATAGATCGATTGCAGGGTTTCAATGAAATCGGGTTATTAATGGGAGAGGCCGGTCTCAATAAGATCTTTTCTCTTTTTGAAGATTACCGTTACATTCATCGTAGCAACCTAGAACCCTACAGTACTTACTACTGACGCCCGAGAGCGACAAGCGTTTGTCTTATTTTTGTTTCTTGCCCAGGCACCTTTTACGTACCAATTAAGCGTTGCTTTCGATCACAAGCAACAAAGCTGCGTGTACGTACGTCGTGTGTGCTATGCTGCCAGCTAGCGAGTAGCGACCTGTTCCACATGTTGACGATTGTTATGTTTGTGTTTTCACCACACCTTCCTCCACATGCTTAGTGCCAACATGTCTCTCCTCGCTTTCATCCCCGTCCGTTTTTCTCCAAACTCTTGACATTTGTAGTGGTGGCGGTGTCTCGTCTCAGGACCTATTTCACAGGAACTAAGTTTTATTCCTAATATAATTAAAATTACATCAGCAACTCAGGGCCTATTTCGAGCGCATGAATTTCACATGAATTATGCAGAAATTTCACAGGAAGTTATTCAGAAACAGAAAAAAAATTCCTACGTTCCAAACGGGGCCTTAGTGATGGAAATATTTATTTTTTAGGAAACGATTAGGAGTTCAAAGACTCATAATACTATATTTATTATTTTCTATTTTCTTTATATAAGAAAAAAACAGGAGGTAAAAAAGAAGCAACAAAAAAGTCAGAACTAAACATGGGAAAGTGGAAGCAGAAAAAAGAAAAGAAAAAAGGAACTCGACAATGCACACGGAAGGGAACGTCTTCACGGAAGAAAAAACAGATGCGGGGACTTTGCGAGATAAAGGACACGGACGGGAACGTCTCCACAGGAAAAAAACTAGACGTGGGACTTCATGTGCGGGTAGCCGAGACGGAATAGGTGATTAGGCTGGACGAAAAAATTAGTGGAAGAAATTTTGGCTATTTAGTATTAGACATAGATATACAAATGGTGAACCAATTAATTTGTTGGACTAAAAGAGGCGTCACATGCAAGCAACCTAGCCTCCGTCCGTGGGGACATCCAGACGACAGTTTTATAACCAGAAGCAATGGTGATAGAAGGATCCAACTATGGCGAATCAATAATTATGAAGGTTAGGTGGATCCAGCGGAACATTGTCGGGTCATCATAAAACCCGACAGTGATATGAAAATATCACTTCCAGCTCGTGGTTGGACCTTGCAATGATATATCAATGTTGGTTCATAGCCTTAGCCGACAGTGATATATATGATACCTATCACTACATGTTTGTAGCATGGCCCGGCAGTGATATTTCACCTCTGGGTGGTGGTTTGAGCTAGCAGTGATAGGTGACTTCACGGCCGGGCGAATATTGCTTCCCATAAATTTTCTGGATCCCAGGCTTACGAACCACCGGTGATAAGCAATCACCACCGGCTCCAGCACGACTAGAAATGACGCTCTGACAGTGATTGCTTGTTCTAGCGTAGTATTTCATCACAAAAACGCACCCTAACCATAGTCTGCCTTTGGTATTTGTGAAGAATGGTATTTTCACAAGTTGACTAATTATTTTGTGACATACATTTGGTGTCATAAAAGGGTCAGAAAAATTTCAATATAAGTTGTGTAGAATGTGCACACATTTTTTGATGACTTTGTGGGAAAACTTCACAAGGTACATGTGGTGATGGTTTATATGTGATGACATATTGACATGTATGACACTCTTTTTGGTCTCAATATATACTTTACCACAAAAAGTGGGCCCAGCTCGAGATTTTTTACTTGTATATTGACTGCTCAATCGACAGTGGATGGGGGACTGCTCCAGATACCATTACTAGAGAACAGACTTTAGAACGATGTCCCAATTTGGCATTAGCCTCGGCATTTTTTGCCGCCGGGACTAAAGGACCCTTTAACCCCGGTTCGTAATAACAACCGGGACTAAAGGTCCCTGCCCAACGGTCATCCGCGTGGCAGGGATGTTTAGTCCTGGCTGGTATTACCAACCGGGACTAAACTAAAGGTTTTAGTCCCGGTTTAGGTGATACCCGGGAATAAATATTAATCTTTAGTCCCGGTTTGGCCACCTAACCGGGACTAATTATGCCGGCCTATACACCGGCTCATTTCTTCCTCCCCGAGCCCGAGCCATTCCATTCAAACTCACTGCCTCTGTTCTTCAGCTTGCTGTTGTTCTTGCTCTCTCCCCCTCCATTGGTGTTGCTCTTCGATTTTGGAGGTAACAAACTTAATCCTCTTATGTTTTATCAGTAGCTTATCTCATTTTGCGATGTAGATGCATATGTAACTTTATATGTTGGACTTTATTATGATTTTATATGTTATTTTTAGCTCAAAATCACATGATGATTTGCATATATGTTTGGATAAACAAAAGTTAAATTAGTTCTTCAAAATCACGCCTCGCTCGTCCTCGCTAGAGCACGCGCCATCCTTGTCCCCAGCGGCTTACGTGATCTTAGAATTAATTTTTCCATAAAATTAAAAACTTAGAAAATAGTTAGAAAAATATAGAAAATCCGTACTAGTTGAACTTGCGGACCGTGTTCATTTCGGCGAGCATGTTCTCTGCCGAGCGGTAACGGACGTCAAGGAGGAGCTTTGATTCTACGAGGGAGAGCGGCAACGGTCATGGAAGACCGTGTTCCCTTCCTCGTAGAATCGGAGCTCTTCCTTGGCCAAGTACGGTGCCGTCCGGTGGAGAAATGCTCGCCGAGATGATCACATAAGCAAGGTCAACTAGTACGGATGGTTATTTATTGAAACATGTTTTTGAGCTATGTGATTTCTATGTGATTTTCAGCTCAAAATCACATGATGATTTACAATAGTAAAATCACTTGATAATTTGGTATTTTACTATTATACATAGTACATATTTTATGGTTTAGTTAGATAAATAAATAATTTTAGTTTTGTTTAAATATATTATTTTAGAAAATATGAAATTTACAGTAGTTTGCAAAAATAAGTATAGAAAGTAGATGACAACTGGTACTGGATCCTCGGCCTCTCGTTCGGTTGCGAAACGACTGAGGCCAGAACTCCCTCTCATTATCTGCGGCAAGTGTAAGCAGAAGATTGTGATGTAGTACCAAGTCAAGAGATAGGGACCCAACAAGGGTCGTGTTTTCTACAGGTGTCCGGATCGCGATGTGAGTTTCTTATGCATTTGATTATTATGGCTAATTGACCTGCTTTTCTTGAATATTTTTGACTAAATATTTTTTGGCTTTAATTTCAGTGGAAGGGCAATGGATGCGATGGTTGGTACTGGGAGGAAGATTATGCTACATACGTGCAGAATTCGACTGCTGCTGATGAGGCAGTGAGCCAGTAGGAGAAGCTTATTGATATTCAACAGAAGAATGATTTGTCTGTTTTAGTTGCGTACGATCACGAAATAATTATGTTACTGAAGTGCATTATAGTTTTAGTTTGTTTAGTGATAGTTGGGATTGCTTACGTTGTAGCCAGGCTTAGTTAATTAATCAACCGTGTGTGTGTCATTTATGTTGTGTAATAAAATACTTAATTATGTTCAAGGTTTTCATAATTTGTCGTGTAATACAGATTATGTCACGCCATTGGATGTACAATGCCGATCGCCGCTCCCAAGACTTTATTGAGGGCTTGCACTATTTCTTAGGTGTGGCCGAGGCAAATAAGCGGAATGGTTTCATGTGCTGTCCATGTGCCCTATGTAAGAATTTAAAGGAATATTCAAGCTCAATGAGTCTTCATTCATATTTGCTTAAGTCAGGTTTCATGTCAAACTATATATGTTGGACTAAGCATGGAGAAAGCGGGGTCATGATGGAAGAAGGTGAAGGAGAAGATTTAGACATTGATGACATTATTGCTTAGTATGGTGCCTTTGATGATACTACAATGGGGGGAGATGAAGAAGAGGTAGCGGTAGAAGATGATCTCGGTGATGCTCTTGGCGATGCCATTCGTGATGCACAACAAGAATGGGAAAGTGAAAAAGAGAAGGTTAAGTTCGAGCGCATGCTTGAGGATCATAGGAAGTTGCTATACCCGACGGCCGAAGAGGGGCAAAAAAAGCTGGGTACAACACTGGAATTGCTACAGTGGAAGGCAAAGAATGGTGTATCCGATAAGGCATTTGGGAATTTATTGAACCTCATAATGAAGATGCTTCCGAAGCCAAATGAATCGCCCACCACTACGTACGAAGCAAAAAAGGTTGTCTGCCCTTTGGGATTAAAAATTCAGAAGATACATGCATGTCCTAAGGACTGCATCCTCTACCATGGCAATGAATACGGGAATTTGGATGAATGCCCGGTATGTAAAGCATCACGGTATAAGATCAAAGCGCGATGATCCCGGTGACGTCGAGGGTGAACAACGCCCTAGAAAGAAAATCCCGCCAAGGTTATGTGGTATGCTCCTATAATACCACGCTTAAAACGCTTGTTCGTAAATAAAGACCATGCAAAGTTGTTGCGGTGGTATAAAGAAGACCGTAAGGTAGACAATATCTTTGAGATACCCAATTGATGGGTCCCAAAGTGGAGAGCGATAGATGTGGAATTTCGAGTTTGCAAATGAGGCTAGAAACTTAAGGTTCGCTTTAAGTACAGATGGTATGAATCCTTTTGGAGAGCAAGAGCACTAGTCATAGCACTTGGCGGCCACTCTATGTATCTACAACCTTCCTCCATGGTTATGCATGAAGCGGAAGTTCATTATGATGCCGATCTTCATCAAAGGTCCGAGGCAACCTGGCAACGATATTGATGTTTATCTGAAGCCATTAGTTGAAGAACTTCTAGTTTTATGGAACAAACCAGGTGTACGTGTCTGGGATGAGTACAAACAAGAACACTTTGACCTACGAGCAATGTTGTTCATAACAATTAATGATTGGCCTGCTTTAAGTAATCTTTCAGGTCAGACAAACAAAGGATATAATGCATGCACACATTGTTTTGATGACCTTGACAACATATATTTGAAAAGATGTCGAAAGGTCGTGTACCTTGGCTATCATCGATTCCTTCCTTTGAATCACCAAGTAAGAAAGAAAGGGAAGCATTTTAAAGGTAAGCCATACCACCGAAAGAAGCCTCATAACCGAACCGGGGAAGATGTACTCGCAATGGTCAAGGATGTGAAAGTAGTATTTGGAAAGGGACAAGGCAGTGAATCTGTTCCCAAAGATGCTAAGGGACACGCACCCATGTGGAAGAAGAAGTCCATCTTTTGGGAGCTACCCTATTGGCAACTCCTAGAGGTCCGCAACGCAATCGACGTGATGCACCTGACAAAGAATCTTTGTGTGAACCTGTTAGGATTCATGGGTGTGTACGGGAAGCCAAAGGATTCACTTGAAGCACGCCAGGACTTGCAGGGCATGAAAGAATGAGACAACCTTTATCCAGAGAAGACAGATGATGGACGTCATTACTTAAGTCCTGCTAGCTACACGCTTAGCAAAGAAGAGAGGGACAACATGTTCGAATATCTAAGCAGCATCAAAGTCCCATTGGGATTCTCCTCCAATATAAAGGGTATAATAAATATGCCAGATAAGAAATTCCTAAACTTAAAGTCCCACGACTGCCACGTGCTTATGACGTAATTGCTTCTAGTTGCTTTAAGAGGAATTCTACCTCCACATGTGCGTCTAGCCACCATGAAGCTATGTGCATTCCTTAATGCAATTTCTTAGAAGGCAATCAATGCAGTGGAACTAGCTACTCTATAGAATGATGTGGTTCAATGTCTTGTCAGCTTTGAGTTGGTGTTCCCTCCATCCTTCTTTAATATCATGACACACATCCTAGTTCATTTGTTGAAGGAGATTAGTATTCTTGGACCTGTGTTCTTACATAACATGTTCCCCTTCGAGAGGTTTATGGGAGTCTTGAAGAAATATGTGAAAGTCCGTTCTAAGCCTGAAGGAAGCATCGCCCAGGGCTATGGAACAGAGGAGGTCATTGAGTTATGTGTTGACTTTATTCCTGACCTTGCCCCGATTGGCGTTCCCGAATCACGACACGAGGGGAGACTCAGTGGTAAAGGAACTTTAGGGAAGAAAACATATATCGACATGGAAGACGATTATTTCAATAAAGCACACTACACAATTCTTCAGAACTCGTCATTGGTGCATCCGTACATCGAGATACATAAGGAGTTCTTACGATCTAAGTTTCTAGGGAAGACTGAAGCTTGGATTAGGCGTCAGCACATGGAAAGTTTCAGTGGTTGGTTGCGAAAAGAATGTCAAGGCGATGACAATATTGATGAGCAACTGTATTTGTTGGCTAGGCAGCCATCGTGGCATATCCTCACGTACCAAGGGTACGAGATAAATGGGAATACATTTTACACAGTTGCTCAAGATAAAAGGAGCACCAATCAAAATAGTGGTGTCCGCATAGATGGCACAGATCCAAATGGGAATATACTAACATATTATGGCCGCATAGAAGAGATATGGGAACTAGACTACGCACCTAATTTTAAAGTCCCTTTGTTCCGGTGCCAATGGGTGAAGCTAACCGGAGGAGGGGTAACAGTCGACAAAGAGTATGGAATGACAATAGTGGACCTCAACAATATTGGGTACAAAGAGGAATCATTCGTCCTTGCTGCCGATGTGAGTCAGGTGTTCTATGTGAAAGACATGTCTACAAAATCAAAGAGAGGAAAAAACGAAGACATCAACTCAATGATCAATGAGCCAAAGCGCCACATAATTCTTTCTGGGAAAATAAATATAGTGGGAATTGAAGACAAGTCCACCCTTCATAGTGAAGAAAGATCCAATCATCATGTTAAATGATGAAGACACTCCATGGTTACGACAAGATCATAACCAAGGGTCATACATCAAGAAGAAATTCACTGTTGTGCCCGTATGATACAACGATGCATGTTTAATATATTGTGTTTTAGAGACGGATATTATGTAATATGTTATGACTTCACAATTGTAGATCTTGTTGAGATGATCAAACTTGGTATTCAAAGTTTTTTCATCTGAGGTCATTTAGTGTCTCATTTGAGCAAGTTTGACCAAGTCAAATTTGGTCAAATAAAAAAACAACACTTTGACTCTAATATTATGAACTCTAAATGACTTCAAATTGAAAAGTTTTGAATACCAAGTTTATTAAACTCATCAATATCTACAATTGTTGTTTTGGTCAACTTTTCATTTGAGAAAGTTTGGACGGTTCAAATTTGTGATTTCTAAATTTCGACGCCTACAAACTAGTTTTCGGGACCCTATATTGTCTCAAATTGAAAAGTTTTAAATACCAAGTTTGTTCATCTCATCAATATATACAATCCTTATATAGGCCATTTTTTCATTTGAGAAAGCTTGAACAAAATATAGTTCAAATTTCACAAGTGTGTGACATAGTTTTAGAAAGTCTATATGAGATTCAAGAAGTTATGACTAGTGTTTGATAAAAATTTCTCAAATGGGAAAATGAGCTATGTAACAATTGTAGATCTTGCTGAGATGATCAAATTTGGTATTCAGAGTTTTTACATCTGAGGTCATTTATTGTCTCATTTGAGCAAGTTTGACCAAGTCAAATTTGGTCAAATAAAAAACAACACTTTGACTCTAGTATTATAAACTCTAAATGACTTCAAATTGAAAAGTTTTGAATACCAAGTTTGTTAAACTCAAAAAGATCTACAATTGTTATTTTGGTCAACTTTCCATTTGAGAAAGTTTGGACGGTTCAAATTTGTGATTTCTAAATTTCGACGCCTACAAACTAGTTTTCGGGACCCTAGATTGTCTCAAATTGAAAAGTTTTGAATACCAAGTTTGTTCATATCATCAATATATACAATCCTTAGATAGGACATTTTTTAATTTGAGAAAGCTTGAACAAAATGTAGTTCAAATTTCACAAGTGTGTGACATAGTTTTAGAAAGTCTATATGAGATTCAAGAAGTTGTGACTAGTGTTTGTTAAAAAATTATCAAATGGGAAAATGAGCTATGTAACAATTGTAGATATTGCTGAGATGATCAAATTTGGTATTCAGAGTTTTTTTATCTGAGGTCATTTAGTGTCTCATTTGAGCAAGTTTGACCAAGTCAAATTTGGTCAAATGAAAAAACAGCACTTTGACTCTAGTATTATGAACTCTAAATGACTTCAAATTGAAACGTTTTGAATACCAAGTTTGTTAAACTCAAAAAGATCTACAATTGTTGTTTTGGTCAATTTTCCATTTGAGAAAGTTTGGATGGTTCAAATTTGTGATTTTTAAATTTCGACGCCTACAAACTAGTTTTCGGGAGCCTACATTGTCTCAAATTGAAAAGTTTTGAATACCAAGTTTTTTCATCTCATCAATATCTACAATCCTTATATAGGCCATTTTTTCATTTGAGAAATCTTGAATAAAATGTTGTTCAATTTTCACAAGTGTGTGACATAGTTTCAGAAAGTCTATATGAGATTCAAGAAGTTGTGACTAGTGTTTGATAAAAATTTCTCAAATGGGAAAATGAGATATGTAACAATTGTAGATCTTGGTGAGATGATCAAACTTGGTATTCAGAGTTTTTTCATCTGAGGTCATTTAGTGTCTCATTTGAGCAAGTTTGACCAAGTCAAATTTGGTCAAATGAAAAAATAACACTTTGACTCTAGTATTATGAACTCTAAATTACTTCTAATTGAAAAGTTTTGAATACCAAGTTTGTTAAACTCAAAAAGATCTACAATTGTTATTTTGGTCAACTTTCCATTTGAGAAAGTTTGGACGGTTCAAATTTGTGATTTCTAAATTTCGACGCCTACAAACTAGTTTTCGCAACCCTAGATTGTCTCAAATTGAAAAGTTTTGAATACCAAGTTTGTTAAGCTCATTAATATATACAATCCTTATATAGGCTATTTTTTCATTTGAAAAAGTTGTAGAACAAAAAATACTATATTTTCTTTATTTTTATAGGTTCAACAAAAATTTCCTGTCAATTTTGGTCAAAAACCGAGAAAAAATTGAAACATTGATGTTACAATAATGTGATAATAAATTTCCTATCGTATAATATTATTTTTATTAATTTTAAGTTACAAATATATTTTTGCATTAACAAAATACTTAGTAACATTTATATTTTATATTCATAAAAGAAATTAAAAACTTTAGGTTACAAAATTTTCCTATTTACAATAAATAATTAGTTAATCAATAGTATTTTTTAAAATAAATATTGCAAAGTATTGAAGTTGCTATGGAATTAATTGATTAACCTAGTATTAAACAAAATCAAAATCCCAAAGCGCTTCCAATTACTGTTTGGCGGGTTGCCAAAATTTTTCAGCCTTCGGCCCTGCCCAGGCCAAGAACCGGGACTAAAGGGTGGGCGGCAATTTCGGTGCCGCCCAAAATAATTTTTTTAGTCCCGGTCAGAAGACCAACGGGACTAAAGGGTTGGACCTTTAGTTCCGGTTGGTCTTACCACCGGGACTAAATGTCCTTTAGTCCCGATTGGTGTTAGCAGCCGGGACTAAAGGGTCCCGGCCTATATATATCGAACGTCTGTCTACCCCCGCCCGGCCGCGCCATTCTACCGGCCCGCATCGCGCGCCGCATCCCGTCTCCGCCACCGCACCCGACCCCACCCTCCGTCGCCGACGCTTCCCGCGCGCCCACCGTTCGGCCATGTTTTTTAGATTTTTTTTACAAAGTCTCGGCTGTATGTTGGATTAAAATGTATTAAACTTTAATTAGTAGTTTATTGTTAGTTTTTTAGTTATTTTTAGATAGTTTTTGATATATGTTAGATTTAAATGTATTAAAATTTAATTAGTATTTTATTTAGATAGTTTTTTAGATAGTTTATATTATAGTTTTTGATATATGTTAGATTAAAATGTATTATCTATTACTACTTTATCTAATTTCATGTTAGATTTATTTAATTGGATTTAGTAATTATATATTCTATCTCTCTATATATATATCTAGAGAGAGATTCTATATGTATACATATGTACTTAATTATTTCTATATGTATATATACATGTACTTATTTTCATGTGTTGAGAGAGAGAGAAAATTGTATCTAGAGAGACATTCTATGTGTTATCACATGCATATCTAGAGATATAGACATATGCACTTATTTCTATGTGTTGAGAGAGAGAGAAAATATATTGTATCATTCTATGTGTATATATATACATGTACTTATTTCCATGTTTTTGGATCGAAAGTATTTTTGATTCGATTCAAAAGCCTATACCTTATTATTGTTTATCCTTATGAAATATTATGTGTTATTATATGTAATTGGATTTAGTAAGTCTATATGTGTTATCACATGTACTTATGTTATGTATCATAGTAATTCTATCTATGTGTTATCTTGAAGATACAAATGGCTGCTCCGGATGATAACTTGAGTGATGACATAATGGCGGATATTATCAACACCGGCACCAATATGGTTATAGATGACACGAGTCAGTACTTTGCTGATTATGAGGATATCCTGAATATGCCGGTGGTTGAAGATCAACAAATTGTCGCGCAAGAAAATACTGGCGAGATATATTCGATTATCTATCATCTCTTATAGATGCATGCGTACGTATATTTGTTGTTAATCGTTGTGTTTCTACTCATGTAGCCGGTCTCTGGATCTACATCAACCACCGACAAAATTAGGAAAGTCCGAGGGCCAAAAAAGCCATTAGAGGGCCGTTTCATAATATCAGAATTCGACACCGACACCGGCAAACCATTGGGACCACATGCTCAGACATATGTCAATCAATATGGGTTCATTATAAGGGATAGGATCCCAGTTAGTGCTCGTGAATGGAAGCATAAGATATCTGCTCCTAATGTTAGTTTTGTATCTGATCGTGACAAGAACCTAGCTTGGAGAGATATCACTCAGCATTTCACATTACAAGCAGATGATGCTTTGAAGGAGCTAGTGAGGGATTGAACAATGAAGAAGATGGCAACATTGTTCCAGAGTTGGAAGAAGACATTGTATAAAAAGTTTATCTTGAAGAATGCTACGCCGGATTTCAATGCTAAGGCGTTTGTCAAGTTGGAGTCCCATTGTGATGCCTTCGTAGAATATAAGACATCTCAAGACAGTGAGGAACGTGTGATGAGGAATCGGCAGAATGCCCGACAGAAGCAATACCATCATCGCATGGGATCAGGTGGTTATAGGAGTGCTATTCCCAAGTGGCAGAACCTAGAAGCAGAGATTACTGCCAAGGGAATCATACCTGAAACAATAGAGAAGAACTGGCCTCAACACGCGAAGAATTGGTTCTACGCTCATGGGGGAAGCCTAGACCCAGACACTGGCAAGCTAATTTTCGGCCAAAAAATTGAGAGAGCAACACAGAGACTAGCTCGTGCTAGGGAAGAAGCTGATAGTGGTGTTTTCAAGCCCAATAGAGAGAAGGATGAATTGACATATGCCCTAGAGAATCCCAAACACGGTGGTCGAACAAGAGGCTATGGGGCGGTTCCATGGCTACACGCATTCCCAGCAGACAAGGATACCTACAGAAGCCACCAGAGAAAGAAGGACGAGGAGGCAGAACGAATCCGTGCATTGGAGCAATTTGTTGATGAGTCACGATAAGCGTTGCTTGAATCATGTGAACGAGAAAAATCTCTTGAGGCAAGAATGCAGGAGGAGATCAAGAGACAAGTGCAGCTAGCAATGAGTCAAATGCAATCGCAATCAACGCCGGGAGTCACCATTAGCCCCATTGGTCAGATGAAAAGCAGTTGTGCTTCTACGGAGCTGCCAGTTATTCAAGACGACGCTGGGTTGCGCTTCCCTGTTGATGACATTACCGAGCCTCTAACAACATGTGAGCTGCACATTCTAGATGGTAATAATGCATCAATCATGGTGGCTGTCGGGGTTGTATCTCCAATAGACCGAACGAAGACACCAAGAATCCATGGGTCAGTTATTCAACCTAGATATGCTAGTGTCTCGGTCGATAGAGTGCTCAAAGGTTACAACAATGTTCCTCTTGACATTGAAGGCGGTGATGGGGAGAAGACACTAGGAGAAGCAGAGAAGACATTTATTCAATGGCGCAAACACTTCATCATCATTCCTGGGGTGCCACCGCTTCCCCTACCTCACCCTAGGTACGAATGAAAGTGAATGAAATATTATTTTCCATTAATTTTCTATTGGCTTCAAAAATAATTGACACACAACTTGTTTTTGTAGCAGGGTCTCCCCCCAGCCTAGCCTAATCATTCATTCCCCATCTCATCACAGCGTCGCGGGGGGCGAGACGACTTCATCCCCACGGCGATCGCCAACTCCTACACCGGCCCCATCGCCTCCACAACGATCTCCAACTCCTACACCGGCCCCACCGCCACCACAATGATCTCCAACGCCTCCACGCCGGTCTCCACCAACACCGGCCTCATCGCCTCCATGCCGGTCTCCAACACCGCCCCACCCCCTCCACAGCGACGCACTACAAAGACGTCTAAGGTCCCGGCGGCAAAGAAGACCCCGAGAAAAAGAGTTATTTCTCAAGAAATACTTCCTAAAAAGACTGATGAGCAAATAGCAGCTGAAGAAGACAAAAAAGTGAAAGATTTTTTTATAGATATAAAAAACAAGAGTCAAGCGAAGCTTAAGGAGAAGCCATACTTTTACATACTACGAGATGTGCTGAGGCAGAAGGTCGATGCTCATAAGAAAAAGATGATTGAACTTCGTAAGCCTTCGCCACTATCAGACTATGACCGCTCCCTCGTGAAGTCAAATGATGCAGATAAGAAAAGGAAAAGAGCATCAGGGAAAGATGTCCCACAGCTCGGACAACAGAAGCAACCAATGCAAAATCTTGTTGTTGCTAATGAATATGGTTCCAACATAGAAGTCTATCGACCAGACAACTCTAGAGAAGTGTCGGTTCAAGCCCTTAATGTTTTTTTTGAAGATACTGGTTTAACCTTGGATCAATTGATGGGCAAAGCTCCAATCCAGAACCTGGAAGTTGATACCTGGAAGACTTATAAATATGGCAAAAAGTCTGTATAAACCTCATGGCTCTGAATGAATTGGGTACATAAATGTACTTGCTCAACAAGTGGTACATGCAAAGTGTGGCGGGTGTGAAAGTGGATCTTTGTCGATTTAGAGACCATCATTACTTCCGTGGCGATGACATCTTACATATTAGTTTCGAAGAATTGCATCAACTATACCACATGGACGCTCTGGACAAATCAATCATTAGCTCCTTTTGTTTGTAAGTGATTATTACTTTTATTTAATAAACTCACTTCCATGCGACGTGTATATAATTATCCTCACATGTAACTTATATTTATATACTGATTCCGGATGTTAGAGCTCCAAAGAATACAAGACACCAGTGTTGGCTTCATTGATCCTTATATCGTATTCAAAACCGGTATTATTATCAAGGAACGGTGGGTATCTAAAGCACGGAGAGAATATCATGATGTTCTTTGTGAAGCAAAGACGACAAGACAACAATACTTTTCCCGCACAACTTTGAGTAAGTGTTAATAATAATGTAGTCTACACATTTTATGTAATATCAATACAACTTATATGCATGTATGCGTGTGTGTGTAAACCAATGCAGGTTTCATTGGATACTCATTGTCATTGAGTTAAACTCAAGTCGGTTAGTAATCTTTTTACTCGTTGAGAAAAGAGCGGGCACTATACCAAGATATGATAGACATTATCCGGAGGTAATTTCGATCTCTCGCAAGACAACTATTATTGAATAGACTTTGCCATAATTTATTAACGATCGTACATTATTGGGCATACGAGGTTTGGAAAAGAGTTTATTCGGCAACATCTTAAGGATTGCAAGGCACCACTTAATGTAGTTGAAATACCAGTAAGTTGTACTATATATACTTCCCCACGTATTTAATTACTATATCGTACTTCAATTTACGTGTGAGATGATGAGAATAATCTTCTTCTCGTACAGTGGTGTTTGCGACAGCAACCAGGTAATAACTTGTGTGGATACTACGTTTGTGAATTTATCACTGCGCACATAAGAAGAACTCCTAAAGATGTCCTCAGAGTACGTATATATCAATTTTTTTTATTTTTAAATGAATATATATATATATATTAATACTTTTCCTTTTATTTCAAATGCAAGACTGAATGGTTGAAACGAAGGGTCATGCAAAAAGACCATCTGAAAGCAGTTCAAGAGTCAATAGCAGGATTTCTTCTAGAAAAAGTGCTAAATCCCAACGGCGAGTTCTACTTTGATCCTAAGGAATAAATGGTGTAAATTAAATGTTTATTGATATCGTTATTTTCGAGAACAAGATTATGAAAGTGTTGTATATATACATATATATATATATCTATAATATATATAGGTTCATACTTTATTCGAATATAATAATGCTCGAGATGAGAATTAGATGTAATTATATGCGTGCGTGTATTTATATTAGCAGCGTAGAATACGTACATAAAAACATATTATATATTAAACAAATACGTGTAACTGAACTGAAAAAAAATTAAACAAAAAAAAAAGAAAAAAAGGAACCTTTAGTCCCGGTTGGGGTTACCAATCAGGACTAAAGGGTGCGGCCACGTTTGCTCGGCTGGAGGGCCTTTAGTCCCGGTTGGTGGTAACACCAACCGGGACTAAAGGTCCCTCTTTAGTCCCGGCTCGATGACCCGAGACTAAAGGTGGCACCTTTAGTCCCGGGATCGTTGCCCCGGCGCGGTAACCGGGACTAAAGGCCGTTACCGCCCGGGACAACAAGTCCATTCTGTAGTAGTGTACATGTATTTAATAGTGTCTAAGAGGATATTCGTGTAATATAGTAGCTACCATAAATGTAAGGCAACACATTAGTTTGGGTACTCAAGTATTTATTGTAGTAGAATAAGATAGTTTATGATATCAGAACACTAGTGCAAGATATCTAGTAGATCACATAAATCTTATTATGATACATTTTTAAATGAGGATGGTTGGTCTCAATAGTGATTGCTAATCGACAGCATGGATGGGGGACTGCTCCAGATACTTGTATTTAATAGCGTCTAAGAAGATACTCCCTCCGGTTCTATAAAGCAAGTCGTTTTGGACATCGACACGGTCTTTAAGAAATGACTTTGACTGTAACTTTTTGCTATAAAATATTTATAAAATATAGTCAATATATACTTTTATGAAACTACATTTCGAGATGAATCTACTTACATCACTTTCATATTTTCAAACTCAACCCAAAAGAAGTTATTTGTAGTCAAAGTTTAAAATGTTTGACTTAAGACAATCTTAAAACGACTTGCTTTAGAGAACCGGAGTCAGTATTATAGTAGCTAAAATAAATGTAAGGAATCCAATTTTTGTATGGGATTAGTATGGATATATACTCAAGTATTTATTGTAGTGTAATAAGATAGTTTAAGATATCAGAACACTAGTGCAAGATATCTAGTAGATCACATAAATCTGATTAAGATACATATGTTAAATGAGGATAGATGGTTGTGCTTCCCTATAAATACCAATACAGTAGCTAGATACATAATACAAACATAAGAAATCTTCTCCTAGCTTGTCACAGAAAGAGGAGAGTAGCAAGATTCTCTTCTTCATGGCACTACTCAACATCTCTACGACAAGGATTGTGTACCTGTGGGCTGCATTGTTCTTGGTTCTTGGGATCATGTCTGCTACGTTCCCCTCCTGCCGAGCTGCTGGCCTTTCAGGTAAACCAAAGTTTTACGTATACTTCATTTTTTTATGATATCTAAACATTAATTAGTGTCCCAGTAAATTTCATGCAATTAACGTGTTAGATATGTAGGCTTCTAGTGCTGCAGGAGGAAGTCTCTGATACTCCTGGTTTGATGTCTGTTATGTTGGATATGTAGGCTTCAATTGCTGCCAGGAAAATAAAGCGCCGCCGCTACTAGCAGAGATTGACTGCAGGCAGTACGCAAATTGCAAACCTTATGGGTGCTTGCTTGCTTGTCGAGGAAGGGGCTACACTGGTATTGGCAACCACTGCATAATAAACAAGAAAAACTTTTTCAAGGACCAATGCTGCTGCGACAAAGATCCGATACCACCACTAGTGTAGGCTCTGTAAAATGTGACTTTTGTGGTACCAAGAACATGCCAGCAAAATAAAAGGTGTTCTTATTAGCCTGAACATTTGTGTTAACACTTTGATGTGCCCGACAAGGAGCATGTACCCACCATGCACCTTCAACAACTGTCAGCGTCCAAAACGATAGAATAGATCTCTCAATCCTCACACTACTACAGAAATTAACTGTAGGGACGGTTCTAGAGCCTCTGTAGGGGCGGCTGCGCCAACCGCCCTTCCCAGGGTGTTCTTACAGAGTGTGCCTCTGTAGGAGCGGTTTCCTGATCACCCCTGCAGTGCCCTCTGTAGGGGCGGCTGGTAATATCAGCCGACCCTGTAGTGGACTTCTGTAAGGGCGGCTATATCACCAGCCGCCCCTGCTGTGTGTATTTACAGTGGATTTTCCAGAAAAAAAAAATTCAAATTCAAATCTGACAATATATATATAATTCAAATTCGAATCTGACCGCCACAAATATACATATATACATACACAAACACAAAACCATTATTTAGAACATCATCACAAGTCCACATTGTCATCAACGACTTAGGGCTAGCCTATCAGTCTCCCGAATGTGTTGGTATAGAGGATTACTACCTAAGTCAGAAAGAAGATGATGGTAAGTGCCTTTATGGTACACAATTTGGTCCATTATAAAGTTGCAAAGGTCGTCGACCATCTCTAAGAGCTCATCATCCTTGTATGGGTTCCTTCTCGTGTCTTTATCTTTCTCCAACTACAAGAGAACAAGTTTAGGTTTACTATATCACAACATATGCGAACTTTTCATACTACGAGCGAAGATGTTCAAACTTACCAGATTAGGGTTTCTGTTGTAGCCACCGATGGTACTCATCATAATACATGTGTAGTATCCACAATGTAGACTCCCAGGCTTCTGCTTGGAGCACTGTGTGTTTTGCATATGGAGATGTTAAGTAATGCTATTGACATACACGTAATATATGGAGTACCAAAGTAAATGACACTTACCGCACATAGAGTTTTGACATACAACTTTTCCTTCCTATTTGGATGATGCCTCCTCTTATGTTCCTGGACATAGTGCCAGAATGCCCTATTCCAATGGTTTTAGCAAATGCAGCTTGTTAGTATCCCACATTGAATCTTACAAGTATGTATACAAACATAGTAGCTAAAATGAGGATTGTCGATATGTATACGTCTTGACAATCGCTATGACGTCTTTGTATGTCTCGACTGGGAAATCCGCTGAATCAAAGACCCATGCCATGCTATGTGAGAGCCAGACGCCTATGCAAATCCAGTGATCGCTGCAAGAATTTAGTCATAGAAGGAACACATAAGCTCTTTTGCATCAAACAAAGTATATTGAACAAAGCTAAATATACAGTCGAACTTACTTGAAGTGGTATGGTATCCATATATTATTGTGTTGTTGAAGATTTTTAAAACATAGGGCAATGTATGCCGCAACCTTGAGGGACTCTTCCAATATTTTCTTGTTCCTGATGTCCTCTTTCTCCTTAAGTGTCTTTCCAGCTCTTAGTTCTTTGCAATCTAGTTTCCACTCTTTAGGGTAATTAAAATTTGTTGATGCTATAGGTGAAGGGTCTATATACCCGTGTTTCAGAGATGGCCTCTTTTTTACAAAGTCCGCTTGCATTCTACAAATCACGGCGCGAGTTAGTTACAACAAAATTAAAAGATTACATTCGTATCATATCGAGAGGGCAAGGACTTACAGGCACCATATGCGAATTAGATTCATTTCCATTCGTCCGAGGTGGAAGCATGCCTGGATATCCTTAAACTCAACGGCAATTTGCCCACCTGGGGCTCCAAATGTGCCGGCAGGGATCCATGCTTGTAAGATTTCTAGTTCTGTTATCTAAGCACGCAAGTACCAATCGTGGAACTTTCTCATTCCACGTGGCAAGCACTGTATGACTCGGTTTGGTAGGAAGTTCTTGCCTTTTTCATATTTATCCAGGCAATCATTTGACCAGTTGAGGTTATCAACAGCTGGATACTTGTTAAACCCTTTGTGCAGTTTGTTAGTGGTGCCCTCCTCAGAAGCTGGTGCTCTGAATTCTTTTACTTGGTTCTTAGCCCTGAACTGGTCATGGGCCATCCACTTGTGCACCGACGAGACGTCATTAATGCCCATATACGATGGCCTTATCTTGATTGGGATTTTGTTTCGAGCTTCCCATTCGGGCACGTCCTTGTCAACTTGTGCATCACCTGCTCCAAGGGCCACTTGTTCTTCATGTATCGGCTGTTCACGAGGCAATTGTTGTTCATGAGACATTTGTTGTTCATGTATCGGCTGCGCTTATTGAGAAGGATGTTGCATCTCATCATGCCTTTGCTCGGTATGAGCTAGAGAAGGACGTGGCATGTCATCATGCCCATGCTCGATACGAGGTGGAGAAGGATGTGGCATGTCATCATGCCCTTGCTCGGTACGAGGTGGAGAAGTCTCTAGCGTGTGGTGGTCATGGTCATGGGTCGGTGAGTATACCTCCCCGTCCTCGACGGGTTGCTCCAGAGGATGAACTTCAGTTGGAGTTGACGAAGACTCGGTCAATACAATGTCCCATCTGTGCCAGAGGATGAACTGGTTCATGACGTCTCTGAGTAACACAAGCCCATCGAGAGTAGGGTGTTCTATCTTCCAAGTCATGAACTCGAGCATCACGGTATGCACCTCGACCCGAGTGTAGTCCTGTGGGATGTCCCTATTGTGCCACGTGCCGCCCGGAGGATGTGCCACGCCCGTTGCCACCTTAATGAGCACGTTTTGCCTGCCCATCGGAACCACCAATTTGCAACTGGTTGGCGCCCGTATGCGATCGACGGGGGTTCCGGTTGCATTGGAACCTTGACTGCTCGGAACATCCGGAGGGCTGCCAACTACCACCAGTTGTTCGAGCGGCCCCATTGGTGTCTGTGGCTTCATCGTAGATAATCCTTTCTCCACCAACATCTTTTCAACTAGAGCCTTCACTTGGCGCTCAAGATTAGACTCTCGGTCTCTGCCATGTTTCTTGTACATGTGCCTCTCCTCTACGAATCTTTGCTTCCAGGACATCCTCTTCCCTAGCCCCCTGGTGCGTCCTGTGTGTTCAGGGTTTCCTAAGGCAACGGTAAGGTCGTCCCACTCTCTGGAAGGGTTGAATGCGCCCTTCTCCTTGTTTTCAACAAGTTTCAGTATCTTTGATACTACCTCTCCGGTCTCCGGCTTAGCAAACTTGAGGCTACTACCAGATGAATCGACACTCCTCGCGTATATCCACTATTTAAGGCGTGGCTTCAACTTCGGTAGTTCCGTATTCCCGGCAGCTTTGGCCTCTGCGTCCATCTTCCTAAAGACCTCTTGCTTGCCAGCGTAGCCACCGGGGCCTAGACGAGGGTAGTGTTGGTTCTTCTTCGCCTGCTCGCTGTTACGGGCACTGAGGGCCAATGATGCCTCTGAAGTCTTCTCAGCCACGAGCTCCTCCCATTGACTAGGAGTTATATTGCCATACTCATGGAAAGGAGTTAACTTCTGTTGGATAAAGTTCTTGTTCAGATCCGACCACCAACGTCGGAAGCTCTGCCCCATTATCTTAAAAGCATTTTGTTGTACCAACTCGTGCGTTCCCTCCGGAAACCTGAAGTTCTGCTTCAGCTTCTCCCATAGGTCTACCTTTTGGCTCATAGGTACAAGATTTCAGCCACGGATGGCTGGGTTCAACTTATCTCTAACTACAAACCCGATGTGATTACGAAATTTCGCCCTGTATGTATATGGCTCAAGGATCTGCCCGTCTGGCCCGACCTCTGTTATCACATAGCATGCCTTGTCGTGATATTGGTTTGGCTTTCTAATCCTCCTCGTTTCCTCTTTGGCTGGGCAGTCTTAGTTGTGGTTGTGTCCTGAGGTTGTGAAGCGGAGGCCTCATTGTGAGTATCTGTGGCTCCTTCCTTTGATCTCCTTTGCCCCACTACGTATTGTCCAGCAAGACGAGCCGGAGGCCGATGTCGTCTTTTCAGAGGTTGAGTAGGGACGACCTGTGTATCCGGTAGGTCAAAAGTGTTAGCAGAGGTAACATAAAGCCATAACATTAGCCAATTTTACAAGCTACTAAGGCTTTATCCGTACCTCGTCGTTCGGATCAAAATCCTTGTCCAACTCGTTCTCCGTTGGCCTCCGTCTGGGTTCTTGTTGGAAAGGATCCTCGGGACTTACATATCCCCCTGATGAGGTGTCGTCATCATCATCCCCTTGTTTGCCTTGGGCATCCTCTCCGCCTTCTCTTCACTGGGCACCCCCCACTAGATCCTCATCATCGACAAGGTCCTCCTGAGTACGCATCACTTCTAGACCATTTTCTAACTCGTTATCGAACTGCTCCTGAGTAAGCTGGTCATCTAGTTCTTGCTCTCCATGGGATGGCTGCTCATCATTCACGGGGCATCGTGATGCACTCTTTGATGTTCGCAACATTTCATGCCTTGTTCTAAGAGATGCAAGAAAAAAAGTAGTATAAGTGGTAGAAGTAGTAGTACTAGTGGTAGAAGTAGTAGTATTAGTACCAGTAGTAGTACTAGTAGTAGTAGTACTTGTAGTAGTAGTAGTCAAACGAAGAGAAAGCAGAACTAGCCCACTGCATATGCTGCTGCTGCTTCATTTCTGATCAGATCCACACTAACATGCATGCCTGTTTTTTTGGTTTGTGTCAATGCAAGTTTTATTGCATGCACTACAGCACTAGTATAGCTACACTGTGTACCTAGTACTAGCTTGCTAGCGGTACTGTAGTATATGTCTTTTGTAGGAGAGGTATTGTGTTGTGTGGAGTTACTGCACGCATGCAGCAGGCACAGGCAGCCAGCCAGCAACCAGCTTTGTTTTTGATCAGATAGAGAAGAGATGCGAGCTACTCCTACTCCATGAAAGATGCATGGTGCATGCATGTACTCTCTCACAGCATTTCAAACCTTTTTAGCATGCTGCTCTAGCTCTACTACAGCGTGTGTACTACATCTTCCTTTTTCCTCGCTGCTGGCTGCTGCTCTTCTTCCTTTTTGAAACCTCTGTAATTGTCTGTGTGCATCTTCATTTCTCTTACTCAACCTCAACTCCTTAATAAACCTTTACTAGTACAACAGTTAATGGCACATGCTATTCAAGCTGTGTTGGAGGGGAATGTAGATACTGCTATCATTATAACACAGGCAAGTTTGATGAGAAAGACTGACAACCTGATGTGGTTTAAACAGAAAACGGTAAATCAATTGTGGAAAAATCATCCAGATACCACGCACCCGGCGAGGAAGACTGACAATAATAAAACAGATTGAAGCGTTGTTTAGGTTACACAGCAAATATGACTAGATCAAAATATGCATGTATTATTCGTTTCCATACAAATGAGCCTACAAAGTACAAGCTGATCTAAACATGCACCAACAATTAACACATGTGTTATCTGACTGGCCGACTGCTCTAGCCACTCTTTCAAGGGTATGCACTGTCAGTACAAAGGGTGCCACAGACTCTGCAAGTGAGAGAGGGTGCACGTAACATACCGACCGATCTCTTGAACACCCAGTTGTGGCCAGAGAACTACCCAGAACAGGCAAACTTCAAACTTTCGATGTCGATACAATCAGTCTATCTGACAATTGGAATTTTAAACAATCAGGTCAATCTTTTGCAAATAGAGTGTGTTTATGTTGGGGACGCCCTTATATATAGCAGTGTTATGCAAATACAATATGGTAAGAGATGAAATTATTATCTATCCTAGCTACCTTGGCTCCAGCTCCGTTATTGAAACATCATTATGTGACATTGGTTCTGCCAGTGGCGGAGCACGGAACAAAATCAAGGTATGGTGAGGTTTATAGCACAAACACTAATTTTTTCAGACTATAAGCCATGGAACGTAAAGTCCATCACTACTATCAATTTATTTTTTTATTAACATAAACAGCAGGCGCTCTGTTTTTTCATTTCAGTAGAGGCGGATAGTAAAAAATTAAATAGAAACAAAGACAAAGTTACACAAAGAATGAAGACTGAAAAACAGCAACAGGAGTACAGACCAACTTGCTTGCTAATTAAGAATCAAGCTCGTCATGAGCCAAACCCATGATGAGAAACAAAGACCAAGATGCTTGCTATCAATTCATTTTTACTGAACCATCACCATTGCTTCACAAAGCATATAAGAAAACACACATCAAATAATCTTGTGCAATTTGCAAAAGATTGCATATTCAATATGTACTATTTTGGCATTGGCTCATTAACTCTTCTTCCACCTCAGCATTTTTTCCTACATGGCAGTATCTTTAATGCTATGGAAACTATCCCAGTTTCAGGGTTGGGACTGCCTTAATGTGGCAAATGAAAAAGCTAGCACAGCAAGCAACTGTTGGAATTATGGATGTTGGACTGCTTCTATGGGTCCATTAGATACTTATAAGACCAGGCAGGTCAATTGTCTACAGCGATTACAAGAATAGGCAAAGTAAAGTACTCCCTCCGTTCCAAATTATAGGACATTTTAGATTTTCTAGATACGTAGCTTTTGCTATGTACTTAGATATACACATACACACTAAAAACAATATATCTAGAAAAGCCAAAACGTCTTATAATTTAGGATGGAGGGAGTACATAACAAGATATATCATAACAGTTGAAATCATACAAAATTGAACTAAAATTTAAAAACTATTTCAACAAAAAGTGTGGCAGAAGATGAAAGAAGCCAAACTGTTCAGACAATAGTAACTCCTGGTTATGTGCAATGCATTCTCATCGTTGGGAAAAAAAGAACTTACAGTGTCAATAAGGATAATTGCTTCAAAGGTCAACAGAGGAAGGAACACAATCTTCAGATCAACAGATGGATGATTTCTAACTGCGCAAACACAAAGGAAAAGAAGTGTGAAGATTACAGAGCTAACAGAACAGAGAAACTTAACATAAACAATTATAGGAATCTCAATGACCACTGGACAAGGTTTTGTTTACCCAATGGATTCTGACCCTACCTCTTATGCTTTCAAGATATATGCAAAGAAGCAGCTCGAACGCAATTACTAAAGGCGCGGCAACAATCGAATGACAGGGTGCCCACTGCAAGCAAAAAGAAACATATCAGGCTAATTGGATGCGAAATGAGCAATGGTAACGCAAACAGTGAGAAGGTCAGTTTTAATAGACGAGCCACAGTGGAACGAATATTATCCTACATGACCAAAGTAGCATCATCAGCAATTCATATCGGCTTCACCATTGTCGATTTATAGTAGTTGTCATAGAGTAATCTATAATTCGGTATTACCTAATTCTAGCTAGAAGATTTTATCGTTTCCTTTGGCATATCAGAACAAAGCCTAAAGGGGCAAATTTGGCATGAAATCTACTGCCTATTATCCTAGACTCCTAGTACAGTACCGAATGAGGAAATGCTGGCCGGCATCAGCTCGATTATAACTGGGGTTAGTGTTAAGCATCAATTGCATACTACCAACAACTCTCAACATTCATCGGAGCCCCAGACAGGTAGCTGAACTACACGCCAGCCGAGCAGATTAATCCAGCACCAGCTACCAGCAGCCAACCCTAAATCGCACGCACCACGCCAAAAAAGCGAGCATAGGAATCGGCCGATTCCAAAACTACATCCGCATCGCAGGGGGACGGCTCTCCGCCCCAAATCACAACGCAACCCAACAACTCGAAGCCCCTTCCAACTCGCTGAAACAAAACCAATTAGATCGAATCGAAGCGGAGGTGGAGGGGGAGGGACGAACCTCTCCGGTGGGAGGGGACGCGAGGCGAGGCGAGGCTAGGGTTTAGAGCGCGTACCACCAGGAGTACGTGGTGCGGCCGTCGACCCTGAGCGTGAGGAAGAGAGTGAAGCAGAAGAGCGCGGCGTGCGCCGCCGCCGCCTGCGCCGTCTTCCCGAAGAGATCCGCTCCCAAACACTAGCCGACATCGAGGCCTAGGGAACGGTGGTGGATGGGGCGGGGGCGGCGGTTGGGGTTAAGGAGACGGTAGAGGAGGCGGTGGAGGGGTCAGGGAGGGGCAGGCGACGGCGGTGCAGGCGGCGTCGGTGGTGAAATTGGACAGCCTGACGGCACAGCGACGAAATTTCGCCCAACACTTGGCGCCCACAGCGACGGTCACGGTAATATACCTCAGAGCACTGTAGGGGCGGCTAAGGTTATAAGCCGCCCCTACAGTTGAATTAGAGCACTGTAGGGGCGGCTGAGGTTATAAGCCGCCCCTACAGTTGATTATTTTTTTCAAAATTTTAAATCAAAATGAATTATTCACATGTAAATAATAAATAATACAGTATACAATTTTATAATTATTTTTTATAGATAAATTTACATATACAATAACTAAAACAACTACAACAGTTTAAAATTGCAAAATTGAACCTTTAAAAATAGGGAAAAAATTTAAATTTTGAAAAATTAAAATCAAAACTACTAAAATAAATTTGATACACCAAATGATCTCAAATGAAAATTTGATAAACATCAAAGTTGTAGAGGTCATGAAGATCTACAACTTTTATTTTGGTCATCTTGTCATTTGACAAAATTTGAACCTTTCAAATTTGAAATTTTAAAATATGACAAGTTCGAACCAAAATTTGAGACCCAAAATGATTTCAACATAAAAAGTGATGAATACCAAAGTTGTTCAACTCATTAATATCTACAACTTTTATTTTAGTCATATTATCATTTGACAAAATTTGAACGTTTTAAATTTTGAAATTTTGAAAAATGACAAATTCGAACCTAAATTTGAGACACAAATTGATTTCAACATAAAAAGTGATGAATACCAAAGTTGTTCAACTCATGAATATCTACAACTTTTATTTTGGTCATTTCTTCATTTGACAAATTCTTAGCACACATTGTTCACTAATCTTACACATACACACTAAAAACAATATATCTAGAAAAGCCAAAACGTCTTATAATTTAGGATGGAGGGAGTACATAACAAGATATATCATAACAGTTGAAATCATACAAAATTGAACTAAAATTTAAAAACTATTTCAACAAAAAGTGTGGCAGAAGATGAAAGAAGCCAAACTGTTCAGACAATAGTAACTCCTGGTTATGTGCAATGCATTCTCATCGTTGGGAAAAAAAGAACTTACAGTGTCAATAAGGATAATTGCTTCAAAGGTCAACAGAGGAAGGAACACAATCTTCAGATCAACAGATGGATGATTTCTAACTGCGCAAACACAAAGGAAAAGAAGTGTGAAGATTACAGAGCTAACAGAACAGAGAAACTTAACATAAACAATTATAGGAATCTCAATGACCACTGGACAAGGTTTTGTTTACCCAATGGATTCTGACCCTACCTCTTATGCTTTCAAGATATATGCAAAGAAGCAGCTCGAACGCAATTACTAAAGGCGCGGCAACAATCGAATGACAGGGTGCCCACTGCAAGCAAAAAGAAACATATCAGGCTAATTGGATGCGAAATGAGCAATGGTAACGCAAACAGTGAGAAGGTCAGTTTTAATAGACGAGCCACAGTGGAACGAATATTATCCTACATGACCAAAGTAGCATCATCAGCAATTCATATCGGCTTCACCATTGTCGATTTATAGTAGTTGTCATAGAGTAATCTATAATTCGGTATTACCTAATTCTAGCTAGAAGATTTTATCGTTTCCTTTGGCATATCAGAACAAAGCCTAAAGGGGCAAATTTGGCATGAAATCTACTGCCTATTATCCTAGACTCCTAGTACAGTACCGAATGAGGAAATGCTGGCCGGCATCAGCTCGATTATAACTGGGGTTAGTGTTAAGCATCAATTGCATACTACCAACAACTCTCAACATTCATCGGAGCCCCAGACAGGTAGCTGAACTACACGCCAGCCGAGCAGATTAATCCAGCACCAGCTACCAGCAGCCAACCCTAAATCGCACGCACCACGCCAAAAAAGCGAGCATAGGAATCGGCCGATTCCAAAACTACATCCGCATCGCAGGGGGACGGCTCTCCGCCCCAAATCACAACGCAACCCAACAACTCGAAGCCCCTTCCAACTCGCTGAAACAAAACCAATTAGATCGAATCGAAGCGGAGGTGGAGGGGGAGGGACGAGAGCCTCCGGGTGGGAGGGGACGCGGAGGCGAGGCGAGGCTAGGGTTTAGAGCGCGTACCACCAGGAGTACGTGGTGCGGCCGTCGACCCTGAGCGTGAGGAAGAGAGTGAAGCAGAAGAGCGCGGCGTGCGCCGCCGCCGCCTGCGCCGTCTTCCCGAAGAGATCCGCTCCCAAACACTAGCCGACATCGCGGCCTAGGGAACGGTGGTGGATGGGGCGGGGGCGGCGGTTGGGGTTAAGGAGACGGTAGAGGAGGCGGTGGAGGGGTCAGGGAGGGGCAGGCGACGGCGGTGCAGGCGGCGTCGGTGGTGAAATTGGACAGCCTGACGGCACAGCGACGAAATTTCGCCCAACACTTGGCGCCCACAGCGACGGTCACGGTAATATACCTCAGAGCACTGTAGGGGCGGCTAAGGTTATAAGCCGCCCCTACAGTTGAATTAGAGCACTGTAGGGGCGGCTGAGGTTATAAGCCGCCCCTACAGTTGATTATTTTTTTCAAAATTTTAAATCAAAATGAATTATTCACATGTAAATAATAAATAATACAGTATACAATTTTATAATTATTTTTTATAGATAAATTTACATATACAATAACTAAAACAACTACAACAGTTTAAAATTGCAAAATTGAACCTTTAAAAATAGGGAAAAAATTTAAATTTTGAAAAATTAAAATCAAAACTACTAAAATAAATTTGATACACCAAATGATCTCAAATGAAAATTTGATAAACATCAAAGTTGTAGAGGTCATGAAGATCTACAACTTTTATTTTGGTCATCTTGTCATTTGACAAAATTTGAACCTTTCAAATTTGAAATTTTAAAATATGACAAGTTCGAACCAAAATTTGAGACCCAAAATGATTTCAACATAAAAAGTGATGAATACCAAAGTTGTTCAACTCATTAATATCTACAACTTTTATTTTAGTCATATTATCATTTGACAAAATTTGAACGTTTTAAATTTTGAAATTTTGAAAAATGACAAATTCGAACCTAAATTTGAGACACAAATTGATTTCAACATAAAAAGTGATGAATACCAAAGTTGTTCAACTCATGAATATCTACAACTTTTATTTTGGTCATTTCTTCATTTGACAAATTCTTAGCACACATTGTTCACTAATCTTACACATATCTCATATAGTTTATAAAACCTTATGAGAGATGTGTCAAATTTGTGAACAATGTCTTTACCACTTTGTCATATGAAGAAATGACCAATACAAAAGTTGTAGATCTTGATGAGTTATTCAAATTTGGTATTTATCATTTTTTCAGCTGAAATCATTTGGGGTACCAAAATCTTGTCTGAAGTTGTATTTTTTTTAAATTCAAAATGTAAATTGCTCAAACTTTTCATATGTATATATTGACAAAACCAACAAAATAAATTGATAGAGAATGATTTTAAAAATTTTTAGAAAAAAATCATCAGATTTGGAGTTAGTATGAGGAAGAAAAACTAGTTACAAAGTTGACCCACAGATTAAAAAAAGAAATCACACTATTCACTATGATCATGTAAGGATCATCTAGAACAGTGTGATTTCTCTTTTTAATCTGTGGGTAAACTTTGTAACTAGTTGTTCTCCCTCGTACTAACTCCAAATGTGATGGTTTTTTTCCTAAAAATTTCTAAAATCATGCTTCAGCATTTAAGTTTGATCAAAATTGGATGTGACAATGTTTTACACATTTTAAAATTTTAATTTTTAAATTTGACAAGTTTAAACCAAAATTTCAAACCCTAAATGATTTCAGATGTAAAAGTGATGAATACAAAAGTTGTTCAACTCATCAAGATCTACAACTTTTATTTTGGTTATCTTGTCATTTGACTAAATTTGAACATTTCAAATTTTGAAATTTGAAAAAAGACAAGTTGAAACCATAATTTGGACCACCAAATCATTTCAACTAAAAAAGTAATGACAATACATCTTTGGGTAGGTTCTTTTCCACAGCCTCGATCTTCTTACAAAAGTCTGTGAATAGCGGCATCTCATCGCACTTATTGTAAGCTTCAACATCGTCCACGCCATCGACTCCGATGATATGTTGTTTCCCGGAGGCCACCACGTGCTTTGTCTTCTTCTTTGGGGGAGGTTACTTTGCGGGTCGGGCATATAGAAGACTTGCGCGACACGTCAAATGAAAGCACCCAAGGGTCATCCTGGTAGCCTACATTCTGGAGGTCGACGACTCTCTGTCCGATCTCATTGAATTGATGTTGCTTGATCCAGCGGCATCGAAACAGGGCCACCTTTATATCCCTTCCATAGTCAAGTTCCCATATATCTTCAATTATGCCAAAGTACAGGACCTTTCGCCCCACTCCGTCGAGAGCCTCTATTCGGACGCCGCTGTTCTGATTCACAAATTTCCTGTCCTTTGTGTCAGTATAGTATGTGTACCCATTGATGTCATAAGCATTCCAAGACGTCACCTATTTCGATGGCCCGGCCGTCAACCGACTTATGGTAATAGAATCGATGGTTTCTCCAGGCTGTATGTTCTGGTCCTTCAACCATGATGTCAGGCATTGCTTATGCTGTTTCATGACCCAATCATCTGAACGGCCATTCCTCTCGGCCATAATGATAGCCATGTGTTCATCAATGTACGGTTGCATCACTGCCATACTCTGCAAGACACTGTAATGCGCCTGACTCACCTCTCTGTAATCATTGTCGAGTAACACTATCCTACCACTTGTGCCCTTCCTAGCTAGCCTTCCCTTGTAACGAGAATCGGGATTACCAATCCCTCTCTGTACTTTTAGCCACTCTTGGCAGCACTCGACGACTTCTTCGGAATTGTAACCCTCTATTATAGAGTCCTCTAGGTGTGTTCGGTTATGCACGTATCGGCTTAGAACCGACATGAACCGCTCGTAGGACCACATTTCATGCATGAAGCTAGGGCCCAGCGCCTCGATCTGATGAACCAGGTGAATCATGTGATGTACCATTATATAAAAAAAAGCGGGAGGTAAACACATCTCTAGCTGGTTCTGGGTCTCCACCATGAATTCGTGTAGGTCACTCAGCTCTTGCCTGCGAATCGTCTTATGTGAGACCTTCGAAAAGAAGTAGCACATGCGGGTGATGGCCATCTTTAGGAACTCTGGCTTTATAGCCCTGATTGCAATTGGTAGGAACACTGTCAGCATCACATGACAATCGTGAGCCTTGCAGTATGTTAATGATAGGTCCTTCATCGACACTAGCTTCTTTGGGTTCGCCAAAAACCCAGTCGGCACTCTGACCCCCTAAGGAAATTGCAAATAGCTCTCCTCTCCTCTAGGGTTAGGTTGAAGCTAGCCATGGGAAGAATGTACTTGCCATTATCCTGCTGTACTGGCCAAAGCTCCCGCATCACGTTCAGCTGCACCATGTCTTTCCGTGATCTGAGACCATCCTTTGACTTTCCCGTGTCCATCAAGGTAGCTATGAGACTCTCAAAGACATTCTTCTGCACGTGCATTGCATCAATGGCATGGGGGACCTCCAAGTCTGGCCAATAAGGCAGGTACTGAAAGAAGATCGATTGCTTCTTGAATGGTACGCCTTCGATGGGAGGTGTGCTTCTATCTCTGATCGTTCCATCCGGATTCTTCTTTCCATAGACGACGTGTATGTTTTGGACCATTCTGAACACATGTTCTCCATTACGACATCTATCTGGAGGGGGTTCATCCTCCGAGATGTTGCCATAGTATCTTAGGTACAATTTGCCGTGGTACTTGTGACCTGTCTTTAAGAAGTGTCGGTTCCTTATGTAAACTATCTTCCTGGATCCATCTAGGAACACCCATTTAGTACCATCCAAACAGACTAAGCATCCAGTATTGCCTTTGAACTGTCCAGACAGGGCAAACAGCGCAGGGTAATCATTGGTAGTAACAAATATTATTGCTTTGCATATGAAGTCCTCCCGCCGGAACGCATCGTACATCGGCTCCCCATACCTCCATAGCCTCTCCATTTCTTGCATCAGAGGCTCCAAGAACACATCTATATCAATGCCTGGTTGTTTGGGGTCAGAGATAAGAATGGTGAGGAGAAGGTACTTCCTCTTCTGACACAAATACGTTGGGAGGTTGTACACGGTCAAGATGACTGGTCATGTGCTGTGGTCGGTCATCCTCTCATTGAAGGGATTAATTCCATCGGTGCTCAAGCCGAACCGTACATTCTGTGGGTCATCACTGAATTCTGCTTTGTACTTGGCATCGAACGCTTGCCACTGGCTACAATCGGCCGGGTGTGCAATCGTATCATCATCCACCTTGCGCTCATCATCCCACCATGTCATCAGTGCGACTTCCTTAGGGTTTAGGAACATACACCTCAAGCGGTCGGTCACTGGCAAGTACCACATTACTAGGGCAGAAATTCTTCTCTTATTTGCATCGTTGCCTAATGGAGTTTCCTCTAGGGGCTGAGATTCTTGCACCACCTTCTTCTCACCCTTCTTCCTCTTTCCTGTGGAGGCTTCCACCCCACTTTGAAGATCATTGTTCTTGTACCGACTAGCCCCACACCTAGGACATGTATCTAAAGTCTCGAACAATGTGCCACGCCGAAAAAGGATACAGTGGTTGGGGCATGCATGGATTTTTTCAACCCCCAATGTGAGTGGACTTATAACCTTCTTCGCTTGGTGTGTGTTGGCGGGAACTGTGTTCGGCCGTGGGAGCAACCGTGACATGAGGCACAACAGATCATCGAAACTGCTGTCCGACCAGCCATACTTAGCCTTTAGGATGAGTAGCTAAAGCACAAAACGTAGCAGTGTGAAGTATGTCGGACAGCCCTTCTCAGCATCATATACAGTCTTCTTCGATGCTTTTGTCACCCTCTCAAGATTTTCTAGACCTCTATTGCTCTTTTTCTAATATTTCTGGTCCAAAGGCCCCAAGCATTTCGTCCAAGTTGTCATCGTCATCTGCATCCCCCTCACGTGCTTCGCCATCATTGCTGGCACCACCAGCATCATCACCACCTTGTGATGAGGACATCAACACCGATCATACATCCACGCCGTCCACGCCGACACCTGCTGGTCCTATTACCCGTGCTCGTGTTCGAACACTTAATCATCAAGTGAGTTCCTTCTTGAGCTCTTGTCCATCCTGTTTAGATCTTGGAGACACGTGCACTCTTGTTTTGATTAGGAATCAAGGAGAAGACCGAAAGGGAAAAGGACTCGCGTAGGCTGGATTCGGACTGCAGCACACCTCCAACTTGCGACGGTCGCCACGGTTACATACGGAGTCGGATTGGGGTGATTCTGGACTTGTTGGAAAGCTAATAAAGTCTACTTTCATACGGATCTGACCTCATACTCATACCTGCTCAGAAACGGCGTCAACAGTCCAAAAATCACCGAGAGGTCTATTCTGTCTAGGGTGCTGCGCCACCTTAAGTTAGCCCAATGGGCTTGTATCATTTAGAGTCCAAGAGGGACGCTGCGTCCTAGGGTTGGAGCACGACCCAAACTCTCTTGTGGTCGTCCTCCACACATCATATACCCCTTAGCCACCACCAGGAACACTTGGGTTTTGTTTAGATCAAGTTTAGCCTTTGCTACTTGCTTGTAGGCTGCGTGCTTGATCCAAACCGCCCGTCTCCTTGTCTTGAACCCCACTCATCATAAGATTCAGTTTGAGGCTTTCAATTTCATCCTGCAAATTCAGTGCTTGTTTCCTTGTTCTTGCTAGTTCTTCGATTGCTTGCGGGGACGGGGAGCCCTAGTGGCTGGTTGTCGCGCTCCACAAGATCGCGGACGGCCTTTGGAGGTGGTGTATCGGTTGCTAAGGCACGGTCTTGGAAGGCTGTAGTCGGGCCGTGAACGTCATCTCCATCCACCAAATCGAGTGATCTCACGCCTCTCATCGAAAGATCGTCCATAAACCCTAAGCGGGTTCATATCAATTGGTAATCGAGCAAGGTTTATCGGTGAAAGACTTGTAATTCTTTTCGCTGTTTTTATTTTTCCTACTGGTCCAAAAAAGCCAAAAATAGTAGATTAGTTTCCTACAATCCTATAGACCTTTGGGCCGTGGCTAGTGCTACCTAGTTAGGGCTTGTTGAGTCGTCGGTTGCATCGGTTGTGTCAAGTTGCTGGTCTTAGTTTTAGCCCTTTAGAGTTTCGAGTTCTTGTCACGTTCTATCACAACACGCGCTATCATATAGTCTCTCTGTTGGCGAATCCAAGTTGGGTTTGAAGTTTGAATCGGACAAGGAATCGGCTGTTCCTCTCTGTTGGCGAATCCAAGTAGGTTTTCAAGTTTGAGTCGGATCAAGGAATCGGTTGTTCTCGTTGTTGGCCAAGTCCGAGTAGAATTGGAAGTTCCAATCGGACGAGGAATCAGTTCACACCTGTGCTATAAATATCAAACGAACCACGCAGCAAGTATTCATATCTAAACGAGTGGCTTACTCTAGAGAGAGAGAGAGAGAGTATCTTTTTTTTACCGGAATACCCCTGCCCTTTCGGAAAAAGTGTGTGTCTTTGAGTTACTCTTTGGGAGTGTTCTTGTTCATATAATCAGTTTTGAGTGCCCCCAAAAAAAAAAAAAAAATTATTCAAAAAAAAAAAAAAAGAGAGAAAGAAGCAAAAGAAAAGAAGAGAAAGGGGCTGATCTTAGAGATTTTTCGTTCACTTTGGTGGTGTGTTGTGCTCTCCTTTGTGTCCGTGCTCGCGTCTCTAGCACGGTCTAGACTAGGACAAAGACAGTACCACCGGTTGAACGATTATTCAGCTTGCTTTTTGTAACTAACGTGGTGCTAGTTCGTTCCTTGTTTCAGCCCACCTATAGCTCCACATATTTATGCAGCTTGATGGGTCTCGTCTTTGGGCACCGATACACTTCATCCATTCTTTGCAGACTTGTTGGTAGACGACCCCTCTCTGTCGAGCAAGGTAAGAACTGGTAAGAACTTGTGTAATAGGTGGAGAGTGAGCGACTTGTTTGTAGCTACATCCTAGTAGTTGTAGGGCTTTTATTTCTTCACTTGTCTTCTTGTTGTCTTTGTCTTTGAACCATGCTGGGGACCGACGAAGATAACCAAATTCCACATTCGCCTCGCACAAAGGGCATCATACAACATTTTGAAAGGAAAGTGAAGTTGCACACGGAGGGACTTGATAATGACTTGCAGGTGACAAATGACAAACTTGGGCGTTTGAGGCTACACAGATTGCCGCAAACAACAAGCTTGCAGGTGTTTGGAGCGATCCATTGCTAGTGTGGACAAAAGCCTTCTTTGCTCTTTGAGGCATTTTGATGACCTCCACAACAATGATAAAGACCAGCATAAAGAAGAAAAAAGAAGGAGGAAGATCGAGAGGATGGTAGTTATGATGAAGAATACACAGGTGATATTGAACATGATGATCGAGACACTCGTGATCGACGTCGCCTACGCCACAACCGTAGAGGTATGGGTGGCCGCCGCCGACGCCGAGCTACACAATAATGATGATGCTTTCAGTAAGATTAAATTTAAAATACCTCCTTTTGATGGAAAATATGACCCGATGCATACATTACTTGGGGAGATTGCTGTTGATCAAAAGTTTGCATACCATGAATTTCCACGAGAACACACGTGTTAGGGCTGCTGCTAGTGAGTTCACTGATTTTGCTTCATTTGGTGGATCGAATATGGCAAGAAAAATCCTAATAACATACCTAGAACTTGGGATGCTTGTTGAAACGAGCCATGAGAGCTAGATTTGTTCCATCTTACTATGCCCGTGATATGATAAATAAGTTGCAAACAATTGAGACAAGGTTCTAAAAGTGTAGAAGAATACTATCGGGAATTACAAACGGGTATGTTGCGTTGTAAATTAGAGGAGGATGAGGAACCTGCTATGGCTAGATTTTTAGGTGGGTTAAATCGGAAATTCAGGATATCCTCGCTTACAAAGAATACAATAACGTAACCAAACTGTTTCATCTTGCTTGTAAAGTCTGAACGGGAAGTGCAGGGACGACGTGCTAGCGCAAGGACTAATGTTTCGCAGGAGCTAGTTCATGGCAGCCAGCAAGACGTCTACAACTCCGTCTACACATACTCCTACGCCATCATCTAGTGACAAGACTTGAGCTGCCCCACCAATTCAAGAGAGCGAAGACAGCGGCAAAAAGTCAGTGCAGTACTTCATTCGTGGCATCGACAGGTAGAACAAGCAACATACAATGTCATCGGTGCAAGGGATATGGCCATATGATGCGTGACCTGCCCAAACAAGCGTGTTATGATTGTCAAAGATGATGGTGAGTGTTCATCCGCTAGTGATTTTGATGAAGATACACTTGCATTGCTTGCGGTGACTATGCGCGGTAGTGAGGAACACATAGAAGAACACATTAATGCAGGTGACGCGGAGCACTATGAGAGCTTGATTGTACAAATGAAAGTGCTTAGTGCACAAATGGAGAAGGCGGAGCAAAATCAGCGACACACTTTATTCCAAACAAAGTGTGTCATCAAGGAGCGTTCGTGCCGCATGATCATTGATGGAGGTAGCTGCAACAACTTGGCAAGTAGCGACATGGTATAGAAGCTCGCCCTCACCACCAAACCACACCCCATCCCTACTACATCCAATGGTGAACAACAGTGGTAAGGCAAAAGGTAACGAGATCGGTGCGAATCGATTTTGCCATCGGATCATACAAAGATATTGTTGAATGTGATGTTGTGCCTATGCAAGCTTGCAATATTCTCGCTAGGTAGACCATGGCAATTTGATAGAGATTCGATGCATCATGGTAGATCAAATCAATATTCGTTTCTATACCATGATCGAAAAATTGTGTTGCATCCTATGTCTCCCCTGAAGCTATTATGCAATCTGATGTTACTAAGGCTGCAAAAGCAAAGAGCGAGAGTGACAAATCTGTTGTTGATGACAAAGATGAGATAAAATTGAAAGGACGTTGTATGCTTGCTACAAAATCTGATATTAATGAGTTCAATGCATCCACCTCTGTTGCTTATGCTTTGGTATGCAAGGATGCTTTGATTTCATTTGAGGATATGCAACGTTCTTTGCCCCTCGCTGTTGCTAACATTTTGCGAGGAGTATCTCGATGTGTTTCCCATTGAGATACTAGCGGGCTGCCACCAATACGAGGGATTGAGCACCAAATTGATCTTATCCTGGAGCATCTTTGCCAAACCGTGCGCCATATGGGACCAATCCGGAGGAAACGAAGGAAATTCAGCGACAAGTGCAAGAACTACTAGACAAAGGTTATGTGCGTGAGTCTCTTAGTCCTTGTGCTGTTCCAGTGATTTTAGTGCCTAAGAAAGATGGAACATGGCGCATGTGTGTTGATTGTAGGGCTATTAATAATATCACCATTCGATATCGACACCCTATTCCACGATTAGATGATATGCTTGATGAATTGAGTGGTGCTGTTGTGTTTTCAAAGGTTGATTTGTGTAGTGGGTACCACCAGATTCGTATGAAATTGGGAGATGAATGGAAAACTGCTTTCAAAACCAAGTTTGGTCTATATGAGTGGTTAGTCATGCCTTTTGGGTTAACTAATGCACCTAGTACTTTCATGAGATTAATGAACGAGGTTTTGCGTGCTTTCATTGGGAAATTTGTTGTCGTCTACTTTGATGATATACTGATTTATAGCAAATCCATGGATGAACACCTTGATCACTTAGCATCAAAATGGGAGGATATTTCTATGGATTTTGTGTTGGGATTGCCACGGACTAGGAAAGGGCGAGATAGTGTTTTTGTGGTTGTGGATCGATTCTCTAAAATGGCACATTTCATACCATGTCATAAAACTGATGATGCTACAAATATTGCTGATTTGTTCTTTCGAGAAGTTGTTCGCTTGCATGGTGTGCCAAATACAATTGTTTCTGATCGTGATGCTAAATTTCTTAGCCATTTTTGGAGAACTTTATGGGCCAAATTGGGGACTAAGCTTTTATTTTCCACCACTTGTCACACCCAAACTGATGGTCAAACTGAAGTTGTGAATAGAACTTTGTCTACTATGTTAAAGACTGTTTTAAAGAAGAATATTAAGTTGTGGGAAGATTGTTTGCCTCATATTGAGTTTGCTTATAATCGTTCGCTACATTCTACTACGAAGATGTGTCCCTTTGAGATTGTTTATGGCTTGTTACCACGTGCTCCTATTGATTTAATGCCATTGCCAAGTTCTGAAAAGTTGAATTTTGATGCTAAGCAACGTGCTGAATTGATGCTAAAACTACATGAAACCACTAAAGAAAACATAGAGCGCATGAATGCTAAGTACAAATTTGCTGGAGATAAAGGTAGAAGGGAATTGATTCTTGAACCTGGAGATTTGGTTTGGTTGCATTTGCGAAAGGATAGGTTTTCTGAATTAAGAAAATCTAAATTGATGCCTAGAGCGGATGGTCCTTTTAAAGTGATGCAACGAATAAATGAGAATGCATATAAGCTTGATCTTCCTGCAGATTTTGGGGTTAGTCCCACATTTAACATTGCAGATTTGAAGCCTTATTTGGGTGAGGAAGATGAGCTTGAGTCGAGGACGACTCAAATTCAAGAAAGGGAGGATGATGAGGACATCAACACCGATCATACATCCACGCCATCCACGCCGACACCTGCTGGTCCTATTACCCGTGCTCGTGCTCGAACACTTAATCATCAAGTGAGTTCCTTCTTGAGCTCTTGTCCATCCTGTTTAGATCTTGGAGACACGTGCACTCTTGTTTTGATTAGGAATCAAGGAGAAGACCGAAAGGGAAAAGGACTCGCGTAGGCTGGATTCGGACTGCAGCACACCTCCAACTTGCGACGGTCGCCACGGTTACATACGGAGTCGGATTGGGGTGATTCTGGACTTGTTGGAAAGCTAATAAAGTCTACTTTCATACGGATCTGACCTCATACTCATACCTGCTCAGAAACGGCGTCAACAGTCCAAAAATCACCGAGAGGTCTATTCTGTCCAGGGTGCTGCGCCACCTTAAGTTAGCCCAATGGGCTTGTATCGTTTAGAGTCCAGTAGGGACGTGTCCTAGGGTTGGAGCACGACCCAAACTCTCTTGTGGTCGTCCTCCACACGTCATATACCCCTTAGCCGCCACCAAGAACACTTGGGTTTTGTTTAGATCAAGTTTAGCCTTTGCTACTTGCTTGTAGGCGCGCGTGCTGATCCAGCCGCCCGTCTCCTTGTCTTCGGAACCCCACTCATCATAAGATTCAGTTTGAGGCTTTCAATTTCATCCTGCAAATTCAGTGCTTGTTTCCTTGTTCTTGCTAGTTCTTCGATTGCTTGCAGGACGGGAGCCCTAGTGGCTGGTTGTCGCGCTCCACAAGATTGTGACGGCCTTTGGAGGTGGTGTATCGGTTGCTAAGGCGCGGTCTTGGAAGGCTATAGTCGGGCCGTGAACGTCATCTCCATCCACCAAATCGAGTGATCTCACGCCTCTCATCGAAAGATCGTCCATAAACCCTAGCGGGTTCATATCACCTTGTTCATTGCCAAAGCCACCACCTTGTTGATTGCCATAGTCATGATCCATTTGTTGCTCAAGATCGTCTGTGAATCAGGACAAGTATGCTTGGGTTTCAGCTTCATCAGCTAGATCATCGTCGCTGTCATCAACAACCACTGTTTCACCATGATGAATTCACACTGTGTAGTCCGGAACAAATCCTCTCCTAATCAGATGTTCTTTGATGGTACTCACATCTCGAAATGCAATAAGGTCTTGCAATCTTTACAGGGACAAATAATCGTATCACTATTCTCTTTCAACGTCGCTGCATGCTTCTCTGTGGCTTTGATGAATTTGTCCACCTCAACACGGAAAAGAGCGTCGTGTCTTAACAAACCATACATCCAAGAGTTCCTGTAGTCCATCTTATAGAAACAAAACAATCAAAGAAAGAATATTACTCGAGAATAATTGTATATACCTGAGACACGCACCATGGTCGTAGAGGATAGTTAATTAATTGACTATTAATGCATAAATATTTTAAAATATAAATTAATTGGTTCAAATAAATAATTTCAAAGAAAACAATTAGCAACATTTAATATTTCATCCACTAACTTTCATGCAAACTCCATTCTAATTTCATGGTAGAGGATAATTAATTAATGACCTATTTATCCATAACTAATTAAAAACACACATTGTAGAAAGGAATCAAAATAAATATTAAATGATAATTAGTAGCCATGGTAGAGGATATTTTACACATTAGCAATAATTAAAATCTTACACATTCACCTACATGCAAACCCTAGTCACATAAAGAAAAAATTGAAAAAGAATAAAAAAACAAAATCCTAGATATAGATATAGATATATGGTTTCATGACACATGCATCAAACTTCACTAATACTACACTAAAATCAACAAAGATGTACTAACAAAGGGTGTAATCTTACTTCCCTACCTAATTTACCATAGTATAGTGAAAATTAGGGTCCAATTTCACTCATAACTAACTCAAGCTCCATGGAAGAGAGAGAAAATAAAAAATCAAATTACTCACTAACCAACGAATTAAACTTCAAATAAAGAGTTGGAGAAGCATTTCCTTACCTTTTAGAGCCTCTCCACCAAAGGATTTGAGATCAAAACCTCCCCCTTAGTAGAGCAATTTTTAGAAGGAGCCAAAGGCCTCCCAACCTTTTTTTTGGTAGAACAATGTGTCCCGAGGTGGAAGAAAGGGTGACTGCTATTTATTCGTGCGTCATCAGTAGGGGCGGCTGGTGATTGAGCCGCCCCTACAGATCAGCCCCAACTGTAGGGGCGGCTCAGGTTACCAGCCGCCCCTACAGTGACATCTGTAGGGGCGGCTAGGCTGTTGGGGCCCGAGGACGCCCACTGTAGGGGTGCCCTCAACCCCAGCCGTCCCTACAGTAAAAATGCCTCAATTTCTGCTGTACGAATCTGACGTAGTGTCACATAGGGCTGAAAACGGTCGGAAAAAATCGGTAGGAGGTTAAATCACTCTCATTTTCACATTATTTTCTCGAAAATGAAATCGATACGATATTGGCGGAAACAAATACGGTGTCGATATTCCGGTAATTTCGGAAACGAAACTATTTGTTCGAAAGTGCATTGACAACGATAGAAAATCATCAAAGCGGTACCTGAAATACGATAAACACGTCAATCTGCAGAGCATGACAATAGCTATATAGCTTGACACATAGTTATACTTGATACGAAAGAACCAGAAGTGACAAAAGCCATAAGCCCACAACCACAAGTTCTAACGTCCTGGACTTAAGAGTTAGATCACACGAGCACACAAGCTGACAGCCACATAGACATATTGGCCCCGTTCGCTGGTCTGAAACTTGGCTGAAAAACACTGTTCCGACTGGTTTGTTGTGAGAGAAAAACACTGTTCGGCTGGTTTGGTGAACAGTAAACTGTGAGGGGGAGCAGCCGGCCGGCTGGAACATCCAGACCAGCGAACGGCCCCATTAGCCACTCACAAACCTACATACAAGTACACTAGTAATCGAACCAAGTTCTTAGTTCGATACTTGGACTTAAAAAAGGATAGAAACGAGAATGAGGAATAATGCAAGAGACATGATTTTTGCGTGGGGATAAGGCTAGCAAGGAGAGCGCTTAACACTCAGTAGGCTGGGCCTAGTCTATGATTCAGGAAGAGCCAGGGATGGCGTTGTGGGCTCGTGGCCTGCCTGGGATACGGTAATTATCGACGGTAGAATACTGGCTAATTACAGTATTTTTCGAAAACGGTCGGAAGTGAGGCAAATCATTTTCGTTTTCATTACCGTATAGTTTTACCATTCTCATTTTCGTTTCCTCGGTTACCGTCACCACTTTCATTTAGGAGCAAAAGTCGGTAATTTTTCAAAAACGATTCCCGGTAAATGGAAATTATCGTTATCGTTTTCAGCCCTAGTGTCACAGATGGAAAACGAACACAAGATTTTCCAGGTTCCAGCCGCCAGTGAGGGTAACAACCCTACTTCTTTCTTTGTATACGTTATAGCTAGAAACTTCAATCATCCACCTACTCTGGACCCTAGCTTCTCCTTTTATAATTGGAGGAAGGAAGGAGGACACCCGAGAGGACAGATCGTAAATTTACTATGTTGTTCTGCTGTTGCTATTATCGTGAAAATGAATGGGATTGGAAATCAATACAGGATTAGAGGTATTGCGGAAATGAACTAATACGACCAGAAACATGTTGAAAATGGTCAGGAATCGGGAACAAAAAATGGGAGCACTATTCCGCTAGCATACAAATAGAATACTAGCACTGTAGAGGTGGCTATAGTAACTGTCTCTATACACAGGTATCTGAAAATTAACATATCTAGAGGAAGGTATCCACCCATCTCTATATAAATTTCTAGCAACGTTCAAAAATTCACCGGCCTCTAAAAGGTTATTAAATAAAAAGGGAACCGACACACACCAGTTTTTGCACCCTTGCCCGTCTCTAGGCTAGCTAGGTTGCTATGCCGTTGAGCCACCACAAGGGCGGCTGGCGTCGAAGAACCACCACTCGTCCCCGCCCGCGTTGGGACCTAGGGGCTAGGGGCTAGGGCCACCTTACCCGCCATGCTAGCTAGGCCCTCCATGCCTCGCCGCGCCCACCTGCATCAAGGGTCGGGGCTGTCTGTAACAGCCTTGGTATTACGATCTTGTTTAGCATCAAGATTTAGACCTAAGAAGATTTATCGAAACGATTTTCTCGGATTTTTAAAATTTAACTTATGTTAAAAGAGTCAATTATATTGAACAACGGTTTAATTAGTTCCTAAATGTTTTATTTCTACGAGTTAGTATGACGTATGGACTAGTGCTTAAAAATGTCTGATAGCAAATAAATAGCGAATGGTTTGTTTATTTGATTGAGCATGAAAACAATTTTTATAAACAAAAATAAAATATAACTTGTATTTAGAACTTGAATAAAAATTTGAAGTGCAAGTTAGTAGTTAAAAATGCAACTGTTGGTTTGGTGAATGGATGTTGTTCCATGGTATTTTTGATAGCTCAAAAATCAAATTTAAAATTTAAAAAACCAGCTTTTCGTGTCAACAGTAAAAATCGGAAATTATATTTTAAAGCGCTGTTTGTGGCGATTTGTTTGTGCAAAATAATTACATAACACCCTAACATTTTGTTCCATGGCTTGGTATGGAGTATGAGCTATCGCGTGAAATGTTTATGGGTTGAAGTCAATAGGATTTAGATCTTTTTAAGTTGCCGACATAGTGTCGCTGTTCACATCCGCGTCGCGTCGACGCGCAGCCTGCAAAGCCACGCGACGCCCATGTGTTCGGCTGCAGCGTGCTCCTTCACGTCCGTGCTCTAGCGTGCGTTTTTGAGGTGAAGCTGTGCCGCTGCTGCTTTGCGCGCACGTTGTCGTTCCAGGCCGTGGTCGTGTCGGTGGCCCGGCTACAACGAGGATGGGATGTCTCCCTGCCCTGTTCTGCCGCTAGCCGACACCGGCGACCCTGCTTGGCCCCCGCTGCTTCGGTTCAATGCATCACGTAGTCCTTCCCTACTTGTTCGTCGGCCGCGCCACGTGCTCGTGGTCGCTGCCAGTCGGACTGTACGGCCTTTAACCGCCGAGTTCGCTCGTGTGTCCTCACCACCGATGCACCGTGCGCAGAGTCACCCTTCTTCCCCTCCCCTACTCTCCAGCTCCTCTGCGGGCAGCATAGGCGCCCCAGCTCCTGCTCGCCCTCCCTGCTCGCTCACTCTCTCGGTCTCTCTGCTTGCCTCCTGGATTGCGCCGCCATCGCCCGGCTCCTCGTGTGCTCTCCCGAGCCTGCAGTGGCCACCCCCCCGCCGTTGTCTGCCCGGCCCGCCCTGCTGCTACTGCCGCCGTGGGGCTCTGCCTCGACGACACCGCCCCAACCGGGTGCGCGCCTTGTCCGCCGATGCCGGCTGTCCCCCGCGCAGGCGCGCGACCCCCACGGCCCGTTCTGGACCACTGCTTGTGCCCGCAATGCCGCCCTTCCTATTTCCTCCCTGCGTCGTGTGCCCGTGCCCGTAGAGCCCCCGTCGCTGAGCCGCTTCACCACCACCGCCGTCGCCCCATGGCCGCATGTGTGCGTGCCGTGGGCCGCCTCGGGCCGTGTCGTCGACGACCGCATGCACGACCGGGTCCGCTGTGCAGCCCCTGCCGTCGACGGCGCCATGGCCGCCCACGCGTGCGGGCCGAAGCCATCAATTTGTGCCGCCGTGATGTGTCCGCGTACCTCCCCGCGATAGCACCGCCACCGACGAGCCACCCCATCGGCCGGCGGAGTACGTCACCTGCCGATGCTTTGTTTTGAGGTAGAAAAGGACTTGAACGCAAATAGAAATTTTTACTGTGTCCACTTTGCGTAAATGCTAGACTCATATATTTGCAAATAGGGCTTAGTTAATTTTGGGGAAACCCAGGGGCCTTTTCACAAATGTGTCATCGCCGCCTGCCCGCGCTGGGCCGGCCTGTCGCCGCCTGTGCCTAGGCCGCCTGCGTCCGCGCCGCTTGGGCCGTGTTTGTCCCGTCAAGGCCGGACTGGTGTCGCCCGCGCTGGGCTAGCCTGCCGCCGCCCGCGCCTGGGCCGCTCAATGTGCTCCTGTGGGCCGAGCCGGCTCGCCGGCCCTGGGCCACGCTGGAGCCACGCTCGCCGTGGGCCATTTGGGCCGCGGTGTCCTTTTCTTTTTCCAATAAATTAGTGAAGATTTCATAAAATAAATTTTGCACTGATTTTGTTATTTAAATATAAAATCATTTAGGAGTCCAAAAGTTGTGGAACAAATTTCGTTGAATTTCTAAAATCATAATCTATCTGTTAGAGTATTTTGTTCATCTAGTTGGTGCTGTTTTTAGGGTTGCTCTATTTATTTTAAATACTTAATATCGTTAAGACATAAACTTGTAGGAATTTTCGTGATAAATCGGTGATAGTGTTGACTTTGAAAATTTTACAGTAAATTACTAATATTATTAGCTGCTCATTGTAATTTTTGTAGCTCCAGAATAATTAGATTGCTAGATAGATAATGATGCCCTATTTCGAACAAAAAAACTGTCGACACAGAATTTCGTCCCGTGCCGAGGAAACACGAGCAAGCCAGAAGGGTCCGCTCAATGGAGTTGGAGATCCGCCTAGCTTCAGCGCAAGGGTGGTCAATTCTGCGCACTCCTCCCGAGACATGCCAGTCAATTTGACCCTGCCATTGACAAGGAGAGAAAGCTTATCAGTAATTAAGGGCGGAACATGCCGGTGTTTCCAGACAGTCCCGAATGTGTGGCTCTGAAAGCTGATATGAAAGGAGATCGACTAAATAGCCGATTCCAGCATATTTGTAAGGATAAATCGGTTAAAGCTCATGGAGTTGTGTAAGAAGAATCGGTTATCATTATGAATATCATTGTTTAAACAAATACTGGTCACTGGCAAAAAGATATCAACAGTAATTAGTTCGTGCTAAGCCAATGACTGCAAGTAACCGAACCCCTTTTTATGAAAGAAATAATTCATCATCATTCAACCATTTAATAGAGATAAATTTAATAAACATATTAGAAATCATCTATCGCTATGACCAGTGGGGCATAAGGCAGAATCATGCAGGCCGTAGAAACAACAATAGACTCGACGACCCTAACTTATTACTAATATCAGTGGGGCATGAGGCAGAATCATGCAGGTCATAATACAATAATAAGATCAGGGGGCTAACACATCTTTCAACCTATCGCTACTTAAATGAACTCGTGATGCGAACTGTTCATGAAAGCGCTCGATATCGGCTAAAACAGCCAATTCAGGCATAGCGCACAGTTAAGGTCATATCCTCTCAGGAACAGATCTACCAAATAATGATCCCCACTCCATGGTGCTAACAGTGGGGTGTGAGGCAGAATCACACAGGCCGTGATAACGGGCCATGGAACAATTTTCGCTGGCCAATAGATCTACTCAAGATCAAACACGCCTTAACCACACGCTATGCACGATCAAGATTGATGTAAAACAGCCGATAAAACATGACTCATCATTTAAAGTATAGATTAGATCAGTTTAGATTAACAAACAATGGGTTAAAAAGATATAAGGCCGATCTAGATCAATTCCAATCGGGCGAAGTGATATTGCTGTAATTAAATAAACAATGGAAGCAATAAGCAATATCGGTAACTTAATGAATCTATCCGAAGGAACGCCACCCTTAGATAGAGCCAATAATTTGACATTAATCTAGTTTGAGCAGTAGAGGTTGACCGGATCGATGCAGCCGTACTTGAATTAAACAATAGTCGATAACTAACTCATACTAGAGTCGTAGTGGAGGTCGACCGGATCAATGCAGCCGTACAAACAGAGGTATAAGCCATGATGGTATTTACAAACAAGCAGTGGAGGTCGATCGGATCAATGCAGACGTACTTGCTGAAGAACTCGCTGAGATCTACTCTACTCCTACTCCTAAAAGGTGGCCCAAGCCGAAAAAGTAAATAACTTGTATTTGATTGATTGTGTGTCCTTTACAATAGCTGGGCTTTGATACTTATACCCGGGACCTGCGCATGACTCCTGTCTAAGTACGACTCATCACAATTTTTGACCCTAGAGAAAACATTCCTAATTTAAGATAACTTAGACTCTAATCTTTCCCCTTTTGTATAGTCCATCATGTTTCGTCCTGGTGCCGATCGAAGCCTTTGTCATTATCTGCCGGCGTTGCCTGAAGAAAGCCGATTTTAGTGATGCATTCGAATCAGCTGATCCCGATCTACATGCAATTGATTTCCTACTGACATGATCTTGGGAGCTTTTGAGTCCCTGTGACTCTTCCTCCAAATTTTGGTGTAAACAGAAACAACTTGGATTTGTATAACTAAAACACCTGTTGGGAAATAACACCTTTCCCGATGATGTTGAACACCAAGATTTTTAGGGGGGTTTTGTTTCTACGAGTTAGTATGACATATGGACTAGTGCTTAAAAATGTCTGATGGCAAATAAATAGCGAATGGCTTGTTTATTTGATTGAGCATGAAAACAATTTTTATAAATAAAAATAAAATATAACTTGTATTTAGAACTTAAATCTAAATTTGAAGTGCAAGTTAGTACTTAAAAATGCAACTGCTGGTTTGGTGAATGGATGTTGTTCCATGGTATTTTTGATAGCTCAAAAATCAAATTTAAAATTAAAAAAACCAGTTTTTCATGTCAACAGTAAAAATCAAAAATTATATTTTAAAACACTGTTTGTGGCGATTTGTTTGTGCAAAATAATTACATAACACCCTAACGTTTTGTTCCATGGCTTGGTATGGAGTATAAATTATCGCGTGAAATGTTTATGGGTTGAAGTCAATAGGATTTAGATCTTTTTAAGTTGCAGACATAGTGTCGCGGTTCACATCTGCGTCGCGTCGTCTATCGTGCCGACGCGCAGCCAGCAGAGCCACGCGACACGCATGTGTTTAGCTGTAGCGTGCTCCCTCGCGTCCGTGCTCTAGCGCGCGTTATTGAGGTGAAGCTGTGCCACTGCTGCTTCACGCGCACATTGTCATTCCAGGCCGTGGTCGTGTCGGTGTCCCGGCTACGGCGAGGATGGGACGTCTCCCTGCCCTATTCTGCCGCTAGCTGATGCCGGCGACCCCGCTTGCCCCCCGCTGCTTCGATTCAATGCATCACGCTGTCCTTCCCAACCTATTCATCGGCCGTGCCATGTGCTTGTGGTCGCTGCTAGTCAGACTGTTCCACCTATAACCGTCGAGTTCGCTCGTGTGTCCTCACCACCGATGCACCGTGCGTAGAGTCACCCTTCTTCCCCTCCCCTGCTCTCTAGCTCCTCCGCGTGCAGCATAGGCACCCCAGCTCCTGCTCGCCCTCCCCAGTCGCTCGCTCTCTCAGTCTCTCTACTTGCCTCCTAGACTACGCCACTGTCGCCCAGCTCCTCACGTGCGCTCGCGAGCCCATAGTGGCCACCCCTGCCCCATTGCCGTTGTTCGCCCGGCCTGCCCTGCTGCTGCTACAGCCGCGGGGCTCCGCCTCCATGGCACCACCCCAGCCGGGTGCTCACCTCGTCCGCCGGTGCCGGCCCTCCCCCGCGTAGGCGCGCGGCCCCATGGCCCGTTCTGGAAAGCTGCTTGTGCCCGCAGCACCGCTCTTCCTTTTTCCTCCCCACGTCGCGCGCCAGTGCCCGCAAAGCCCCCGCCGCTGAGCCGCTTCACCTCCACCATGGTCGCCCCATGGCCACACGCGTGCGTGCTGTGGGCCACCTCGGGCCATGTCGTCAACGACTGCATGCACGGCTGGGTCCGCTATGCAGCCCCCCCACCATCGACTGCGCCATGGCCGCCCACACGTGCGGGCTAGAGCCGCCAATTTGCGCCGCCGCAAAGTGTGCAGTGGCCGTTGTGCTGTGCCCCCCTCGGTCCGCGCCGTCACCAGGCCCGGGTCCGATCGTGGTCCGCCTACCTTCCCACGCCACCCCATGACAGCACCGCCGCCGACGAGCCACCCCATTGGACGACGGAGTACTTCACCTGTCGTGCTCTATTTTGAGGTAAAAAAGGACTTGAACGCAAACAGAAAATTTTACTGTGTCCACTTTGCATAAATGCTAGACTCATAGATTTGCAAATAGGGGCTTAGTTAATTTCGAGGAAACCTAGGGGCCTTTTCACAAATGTGTCATCGCTGTCTGCCCGCGCTGGGCCCACATATCGCCGACCGCGCCTGGGCCGCCCGAGTCCGCGCCGCTTGGGCCATGTTCGCCCCGTCTGGGCCATACTGGTGTCGCTCGCGCTGGGCCAGCCTGCCGCCACCCATGCTTGGGCCACCCGCTGTGCGCCTGCGGGCCGAGCCAGCTCGCCGCCCGTGGGCCGCGCTCGAGCCACGCTTGCCGTGGGCCAGTTGTGCCGCGGTATCCTTTTCTTTTTCAAATGAATTAGTGTAGATTTCCTAAAATAAATTCTGCACTGATTTTGTTATTTAAATATAAAATCATTTAGGTGTCCAAAAGTTGTGGACCAAATTTTGTTGAGTTCCTAAAATCATAATATATCTGTTAGAGTATTTTGTTCATCTAGTTGGTGCTATTTTTAGGGTGGCTCTAATTATTTTAAATACTTAATATCGTTAAGACATAAACTTGTAGAAATTTTTGTGATAAATCGGTGATAGTGTTGACTCTAAAAATTTTACAGTAAATTACTAATATTATTAGCTGCTCACTGTAATTTTTGTAGCTCCAGAATAATTATATTGCTAGATAGATAATGATGCCCTATTTTGAATAAAGAAACAACTTGGGTTTGTATAACAAACACTTGTTGGGAAATGACACCTTTCCCGATGATGTTGATACGTAGATTAGTACATTAGTCCTTAGAGCTAGCTTGTTAGTTCATAGTATGTACTCAGTTTTAAGAGTTGTTGTTGCCTAGTTAATTAACTGTTGCATTATCTCTGCATCGCATTGCATACCATAATAGGGACGATGATGGATCGGGGAGTCATCTGGAGTATCAGAAAGATGGTGTCTCAATGAACGTGTCACCAAGATGGAATGCTAACTTTTGATTAAATTTTACCCAGGTAAGCCCCGGTGCCTAACCCCTACTTTGATGCACTTCAAATTATATTTGTGCATTAAGTTTTAAGGAGTTGAATGAAACCCACTTGCATATATATCTCTTTATCCTATGAGTCTTACTAGTATGACAGGATCGTATAGATTGCAATGCTACATGACTCCGGTAGAAGTCGAGTGATTGCCTGTCACCCGCGAGAGATAGGAAATATATTACTGTATTATTATCACTTGGAATATATAAAATGGTGGAAAGGAAAATAGAGACCGAGCAGGGATATGGTTTGGGTATTAGTGGGTGTAAGAGGTTGTGTCCTACGACCAATGGGGCATAGCTTGGTTACACTATTTTCCTTGTCTGTGTCGGTTAAGGACCGGCCGTTGCATTGGATGCTAGGCAAGTCATAGATTTATTATCCCGAGCACATACTTGGGTATGGGCATAGGGAAGACTTGTAACTCTCTTGTCATGGGTTCTGATTTTTTCCGACCGACTGTCAGGGTGGTTTTTGGGTGGAGGTCCTTGCACCGCACTGAGTCTGGGACTCAGGGGAGGGGGCTTGGAGTCCTAGTTTGGATGGGGACCTAGACCTCGTGACAGGAGGGTAGTGGGTTGGTCCTGCTTGTACCTTGTGTACAAGCAGGGTGTGTGTTTTGTGGTACTCAGCTGGGCTCATTGATTCACGAATCGCCACCGTGTCGGTATGACTTGTCTAAACTCTAGCACCGTAGTAAGAACTGGAAGATGAAAGATGGAAAAGGAAATCTGATTGCTTACCACCTGCTTGAAAGTAGCATAGGTGCTTACATAGAATGGTTAGTTAATGAACTAATGATGACTGCAAATAAAATTGAATATAAGGACACGCTTAGTAATGCTTCCGCAGATGCAATAAACCCATAAGCCAGATAGCCTTGCATATCCTTGGAGTCTTTTCTTTTCTCCTATCGGGTAAGTCTTGCTGAGTACAATTGAGTAGTCAGGGTTTTATTTCCCCCTGTTGCAGGTGACAGCTGGATGCTAGAGATGACTCTTGTGTGTGGATTCCTCCTGGTGGGCTCAGAGGGGATTCCTTTACACTGCAATCATAGTTTTTATTTATGACTCTCACCAAATGTTTTATTAAATGGAAGTTTTATAATCTGTTGTCGTAGTTTATATATCAATATTTCATCACGTCATAAAGAGATGTTTAATTCCACTATAACTCTGTTCACATGTTTATATTCCGTTGTTCAATTAAATTGTTCATAACTCTGATAATATGATTACATTCCGCTATTATAAACAATAAATATTATACTATGATGTTACATGGAAAATGATGTAAGAAATGGTTAAAAATGTTGTAAGCATTATTCTCTCATTTGTGATCCTGATAGAAAAATGTGGATTTTCGGGTTCTCCCTTGGGGTGTGCTCGACGGAACCGCATGATTTGGTGTCCTCCCTTGAGTACTTAGTGTCCAATGGAAGACGAGTACTCTTGAAAGGCATTAGATTAGGCGGTTCTATCACACTGTCTATCTACTTTGCTATTGGGGGATGGACCTTTCGCCCCTGCCTCCACCTCCATGTTGTTACCCTAACACCTTCGTTTTTAGGTCCTTGAGTAGGGAAGAACTGGTGAGGAGGTAGTATAGGGTCTCGCCTGGCCAGGGGAACACTTATTCATGTCCTTTAGTAGTGGCTCTAGGAACACATCTATCTCAAAGCTTGGCTACTTCAGCTCGAAAATAAGGATGGCCAGTAGAAGTTACTTATGCTCCAGACATAGGTAGGGAGGTAGGTTGTAGATGGTAAGGATGACTGAACACGTGTTGTGCGAGCTACTAAGGTCACCGAATGGGTTCATCTCGTCTATACTTAGCGCTAACCTAACGTTCCTTGGCTCATCTCGAAATTCTAGGTACATGGAGTCAAAGTGCTTCCACTACCGACCATCAGCAGGGTGTCGCAGCTTGCCCTCGTCCTTCACGTGATCAATAGATGCATGACACATCATTAGCTTGGGATCCTTAAGATTTTTAGATATACAATGTAGGCGGTCGATCACGGGCAGATACCACATCACTAGGGTAGGAATTCTCTGTTGCATGTAACCTTCTTCCTTCTCCTCATGAGATGAGATCTGCTTCGCACTTCTCTTCTTGTCCGCCTTCTTCTTTGGCCCACTTGACGATCCCTTGTCGTTTGCATCAACATGACATTTGACATTCCTCTCGTATCGACTCGTGCCACAGTGTGGACAGCTCTACAGGCTCTCATATGTGGCAGAACCACCTAATCTAATGCCTCCTAGGAGTGCTTGTCTTCCATTAGACACTAAGCACCCAAAGGAGAACACTAAATTACTCGGTTCCGTCGGGCATACCCCCAAGGAAGAACCCAAAAATTTTCCATCAGGATCACAAATGAGAGAATAAAACTTACATCATTCTTAACCATTTCTTACATCACTTTTGGTACAACATCAGAGTATACTATGTATTCTTATAACAGTGGAATGTAATCTTATTATTAGAGTTATGAACAATTTAAGTTAACATCGGAATATAAACATGTAATCAGAATTACAGCGGAACTAAATATTTAGTCATGACATGAGGAAGCATTGATATATATATACTATGACAACAGATTATAAAACTTTTATTTAGAAAACATTTGGTGAGGGTTATAAATGAAACTATGATCGCAGCGTAAAGGAAATCTTCTCTGAGCCCACCAGGAGGAATCCACACACAAGAGTCAGCTCTAGTATCCACCTGTCACCTGCAACAGGGGGAAACAAAACCCTGAGTACTCAATTGTACTCAGCAAGGCTTACCCGACAGGAGGAAAGAATTGACTCCAAGGATATGCAAGGCTATCTGGCTTGTGGGTTTATTGTATCTGCAGGAAGCATTACTAAGCGTGCGTCCTTATATTCGATTTTTATTAGCAGTGCATTAGTTCATTAACTAACCATTCTATGTAAGCACCTATGCTACTTTCAAGCAGGTGGTAAGCAATTAGATTTCCTTTTTCCATCTTTCATCTTCCAGTTCTTACTACGATGCTAAACCATAGACAAGCCATACCGGAACGCCGGCGATTCACGAATCAATGCCCCAGCTGGGTACCACAAAAACACACGCCCCGCTTATACCCAAGGCACAAGTAGGACCAACCCACCACCCTCCTGTCTTGGGTCTATAGGTCCTCGTCCAAACTAGGACTCTAAGCCTCCGCCTCTGAGTCCTGGACTCAGTGCAGTGCAAGGACCTCCTAACCCAAAAACCACCCTGACAGTCGGTCCGGAAAGAGCCAGATCCACGACAAGAGAGCAATAAATCTTCCAAGCGCCTATACCCAAGTATGTGCTCAGGATAATAAGTCTGTGACTTGCCTAGAGCCTTATGCAACGACCAGTCCTTAACCGACATAGACAGAGAAAGCAGTATAACCAAGCTATGCCCCGCGTCCGCGGCGACACAACCTCTTACACCCACCAATACCCAAACCATATCCCTGCCCGGTCACCATTTTTCCTTTCCACCATTTATATTTCCAAGTGATAATAATATAGTATTATATTTCATATCTCTCGTGAGTGACAGACAATCACTCGACTTCTACCAGAGTCCTGTAGCATAGCAATCTACACGATCCTGTCATACTAGTAAGACTCATTGGATAAAGATATATATATATATACACACACACACACACAAGTGGGTTTCATTCAACTCCTTAAAACTTAATGCACAAATATAATTTAAAGTGCAGAAAAGTTGGGGTTATGCACCGAGGCTTGCCTGGGTAAGATATATATTAAAAAAGTTAGTATCTACATCTTCAGATCGTCCACCATCAACTGAATAGAAAGCTTGTTGCATAATCTCCTGGAGAGAATACCATTACACCATCCTCGGATTCCCAATCATCCTTCAATTGATCCATTGACCCATCATCGTACCTATATGATGTGCATTGATGCAAATGCATAGATGTAAATAATCAACGACAGCCAAAATGCTTAGAAATCCGATCATGCCGCACAAGCTAACGAGATAGCTCTGACGCTGGTCTACGTATCCATGTTGTCGAATAAGGCGTTACTTCCCAACCAATGTTTTAGTTATACAAACCCAAGTTGTTTCTTTATTTCATTCTATCGATTTAATCATTATTCGAAATAGGGCATTATTATCTATCTAGCAAACTAATTATTCCAGAGATACAAAAATTACCGTGAGCAGCTAATAATATTAGGAATTTACTGTAAAATTTTTAGAGCTAAGACTATCACCGATTTATCGCGGAAATTCCTACAAGTTTATATTTTTACAACATTAAGTATTCTAAATCAATTAGAGCAACCCTGGAAACATCTTAAAACTAGATGAACCAAATATGCTAATAGATAGAATATGATTTTAGGAGCCTAACAAAATTTTTTCATAATTTTTGGACACCAACACAGTTTTATTTTGAATTTACAAATTTACTTTACAAGCTAAATTAGAATTCGCTCTATAAATTAAAAAGGCTGGAGGCAACGACCTTTGCCCAACGGCCCAGCATGACCTGGACCATTGGCCGAGGCAGCCCAGCCGGACGGGCACACAGTGGCCCAGTCGTAGGTGGCTCAGGAGGCGACGCGCGCGCATCCCAGCAGAGACCGGCGGCCCACGCAAACACGCGGCCCACGCGCGGCGAGCGCAGCCCTTTGCGAAAACATCGCCCGAGCGGTCCAGTGCAGTAGACCGGCCCACACGTGGACGAGCGCGGCCTAGTGCGGCGCAGGTGGCGACAGCACATATGCAAAAGGGCCCTTGAGCTTACCTAAAATTAACTACGCGCTTATTTGTAAACCTATGAGTCTAGCATTTTTACAAAATGAACCCGATAAAGACTTCTATCCTTGCTTCCTCACCATTTCCCTTCCTCAAGAGCAGAGCACAGCAGGGAATACCATCCACCGACCAAAGGAGCAGCTCGCCGGCAGCGGTGTTGCCGTAGGGCAGCGTGTGGGGGCAGCGGCGGACCCGACCGTGTACAAGGGCGCCGGCGGCATGGCCAGTGGTGGCCCACGACACCTTGGCCACGCACGCGCGTAGTAGCCGCTGGGCGACAGTGGGGTGCAATAGCGGATTGGTAGGGGGAGCTATGTGCGGATTCGGTGAACGAGAGGCAAACGGTGTTGGTGTTGCAAGGCCGCAGCAGCGGAGGGGGAGCGGCGCGGGCAACGCGGGCGGCGCTCAAGGCGCGGCGGCGCGTGAGACGCACGGCCACGACCGAACTTGCCTGGCCATGGCGCGAACCGAAGCAGAGGAGGCGCCGTGGGGTAGAGCAGCGGGTCCAGTGCGAACCGAGGCTCTGTGGGGCGACTGGCTGGCGAGGCGGCTCAGACACTGTGGACCTACGGGGAAGGAAGAGGAGGGCGCTGCTTTAGGATGCAATGAGACCGGAAAAGAAGACAAGGCCAAGGCCGTAGTTGGTGGCGTGACATTTGTGCGATGCGGCTTAAAGAAAACATGCTATGAAGTACTGTGGTGAGACGACTCAACTTGGCGGGACGCGAAGGCAGACAACGGAGGCAAACTACGGAGGCAAGTAGAGATAGGCAAAGACAAGACTGAGGCAATAGAAATAGAAAAGGAAAAAACAACGTGAGTGACCGGCCAACTTCATTAATGCTGGGACAGTGCGGCGTGTTACGGCAGCTTTGCAGATCGATGAGACGATGTGAGCAGTAGGCCGGCCATCTTTCTCAAAGGCAAAAGACAGCGGCAGCGTAGCAGCAGTAAGGACGCTCGCACAAGGAGCCGGGCGCAGGACAACAGTGGCACGGAGGAGACGGAGCATAATTGCAAAGCAAGGCGAGTCCGCTGGTGCCGCGCTAGGAAAAGTAAATGAAGACTGCTAAGCCACTGCGCTATCTCACGTCTGTAAGGTGTTTGACACCAACCACGTAAATTTATGAAGCGGCCAGACGGGCAGCTGTCGCGGGTACGTTACCAACTTATCATAGGGACTAAAACGAGTCTATACTTAAACATGCCACTAGACCAAGGCTTTTCAACTGTGCGTGCTTATCAAAATAAACTCGTGAGTAAATATATATATATATATCGTTCTATTTATTAATGGATTTTATTTTATTTATAAAAGTAGCTTTTCACGCTTAATCTAATAGAACAAATCATTCGCCATTTACTTGCTAGAATCATTATCGGACATTCCTAAATATCTTTACGTACTGAGCAATTTAACTTGGCGTTGATTTGAGTCCACAAAACTAAGTCACACATGATTCCCTTATAACGGCAAGTACGTTTTAATTCAAAATAAAAAAAATTCGAGAAACTTGTTTCGGAAATTTTTCTTAGGCCTAAATCGCGGTGCTAAACAAGCTCGTAACACCAGGGTGTTACAACCAACCCCTCTTAAAAAGAATCTCGTCCCGAGATTCGAAGCAAGAACCAGAAGAGGGGAAACACGATTACATTACGTAGATCAGGGATTACACGAAAGATTACACGACTTTGAATGCTAAACCACATGGAGATTAGGAATACATGGTTAAGAGCAACCTCATACAATCGAGACATAATCCAGAACTCGAGATAGACAAGGGCAATGGAGAAACAACAAGATAATGAGTATCCAAAACATGGCATAGGTCCAACAGATCCAAAAATAGTCAACTAAGAAGTCAAACATCGTGAACCCTAAGGCCCAACTACCCAAGGGAACTTGAACTTCTTCGACAAACCGGATCCTTTCTTTTTCTCCGATTACACCATCACCTCAGACTGACGAACCTAGCTCCACAATGGCGACTGGATTTCGTAGCTCTGCTCCGAATGTGAGCGAAATGGAGATGAAGAAGAAGAGCAAGGACCAAGGGTATCTTATAGTGGCAAACAAAGGTGGGGCGCAACACACCAGAAGCGGATGCGGCAGGGATGTGATACACATATGGTTAATGCTGTGGAGATAAGGTCGGACATGGTGCACTTCCTGCGTGAGCGGGCAGAGGATAAAGGAGAGGAGAGGAGAGGGGGGGGTTCGGTATGAGGGATGAGGCGTGAGAGTCAAGAGCCGACCGGATGCCAGGAAAAAGGAAAAGCGCACAGTGCACAAAGACGGCGAGTGCGGCACGATGCCGCGACCATGTGAGAATGGGGAGCTAGAGGACCCGACAAAGATGACGTCCGCAGGGCATGTGGCATAATAACCCAGCATGCATAGTGCGGTCAACTAAACACAGAGTTTGGGACATGACGTCCACTCCGGCTTTTACAATTACTCCCAACTATCCACTACTAACCTTCCTTACTACTCTTCTTTATTTTCCCTTTCTCGACCACATTTGTCTTTCCTATAGACTAAGACCATGCCATACTTTGAAAGAACACTATTGTATCAACCCGTTGTGGATTTCCCGTTTGAACACCTGAATATTTCCAAGGAGAATATTTGTAGCAAAAGTGGTATGGTGGTGTAACTTGGTAAACGTACTTGGTCAACAACCTCGATACCAGCATGTGCCGAGCAGCATCGCCATGTGGCAGCTATTCCATAGAGAGCCCTTGGTTTTACCGCGGCACCATAGGCTATTAACCAAGCAACTATTACCAACTTACACGCCATGAAGGCAGTGGGGTCATAGACCCCAGAATAAGAGGAGTATTGCAAGGGAAGATTCAACGACAAGGGTTCCCTTCACAGCAAGGGACAAGGGATTCAAATCCAAAGGCGGATTTGATTTAAAGAGATTCAAATGTTTTGCTGGGACATCCACAATTAGTCAATACAGTGTCCTATGTCATCCAATCATGACTGGTCTGCTGGTATCTAAATGGCACTTCTCTTGTAACCCGCTTAATATCACCCTTGAGAACTTTAAGCACGTCTAACAAAACTTAAGGGTAGATGGACTCAATAAACACAGCAAAATAACAAAATACATATTCCGAACGGTCTTATATGGGTACAACATACTGGCATTCAGTCTCCAATTCACGGCACATCATTCACCTACGGTCGGACGATCTCAACAACTACGGACGAAAAACAACGGCAAGAGTACAATACCGGAGGATAGCGACAAACAACACTACTACTACAGGTACAGCATCCCAAGGCAACTAATCTACTCTGGGCCATGCATCTTCATTCCTGGGCTTGGCGGATTTCTTCTACCGCCCTGGCTATGGATCTACATCTTCGCGTGGCAATGGCTGAGTGAGAGGAACCAAGGGTTCTACTTCTGACACTTCCGAGGGTGGGAGTGCTGGTGGCACTGCAATATCGGTTCTCCTTCTTTCTGGTGAATGGATAGGGATCCCTTCCATGATCGGGGCATCCCGCCTTTTAGCAGCTAGCGTCCTCTGCTTGGCCCAGGTGACAAGATAGGCCTCCCACAGCTGATGGACATGCCGATCTTCAGCCTCCTTTAGAGCTTTCGACATGGCAGTCTCCTGACTCTCAGCAGCTGTAGCACTGGCATGCGCTTCGGCAAGTAGCACTTGGAGCATCCGGGTGAAGATCTCGCCTTCCTCGGCCCGCCGGAGGCAGATCCTCAGTTCCAAGGCTTGCCGGTCATACCGCTCATCTAGAGCAAGCAGGTACATGGTCAAGTGCACCATGGTAGGACTATCTTCTTGTGCCTCTCGCCCATACAAGGCCTCCATGCGAGCCCTCCATGCCCGCTGATTCTTGTCCAAGGGTGGGAAGAACCTCATGGGGGTACGGGCAATGGGCTCCTCATAGATCTGGCAGAGGTACCTCAAGGCTTTGCAGGTCACAACCTGGTAGGTGTCGATGAAGCTAAACCCAGTTGCGGTCACACTCCTGGCTTCAGTGAGGTCAGGGAACTCTTCACTCTTCCCGATATAGACGGTAACCTCACATCGCTCGGTGCCATGCTCCTCATACTCACGGCCCTCATACTCGGGACAATCTTTGACTTCGAGCTTTTGTAGGGTGGCATGCAGGATTCTGGAATAACCCTCAACATTCAGGCAGTAACTACTAACCTAGGCTCCTGCCATCTCTGGCGGTGGAGGTGAGGAAGGCTGAGCGAAAAGCTTGCTCAAAGGAAAAGCTGGACTAGCTAAAGTGCGTCGAGTGGTGGTACCAATGGCTAAGCCAGACCCTGCTTATAAAGGCAGAGCGGTCCATGGTCCTAACGCGGTTCACTAGGGTTCCCGCGTGGGATCACTACAACTGAATCGACCAAATTCCGTGCGTTCGAGGCGAGCGACGTTTGAGACCATTACTGACTGGTACGACTATAGGGCAGGTGTCCAACAAGAGTGCAGAAAAGAGTATGGGGGAAAACATGGTTCACGACAGGCGTGAACCATGGGCGACCGCGGAGCACAAAGCCACAGTGCAGACCTAACTCTGGAATAGGAACAAGTCAGTCAAGCACAATACGACACGCGTGACACCTATGGATGGCGTATCTGCAAGCAATACTGCACTATAATGCACAAACAGGATATGCATGAATGCACATCCTATATGTCCTTTCACTATTGCCAACATATAGGGCAACCGTTCTCAAATTTTTGGCACATCGTTCTCTCCCTATAGCTAGTCGATACTATCGGACAATGCTCGTGTCAGTGTACCTGCAGAAAAACTGATTAAACCTACCTAAGTCAGCAGAGTGCCATCTATCTTAGATACATAACCATAGTAGTAGGGCTACTTATATAACTTCACATATAAACGTCATATTCTTTTGAAAAGAATTTGTTGTCAAATTTTATTTTTGGAAAGGTTTTCGAAGCTTTATTTCCTCATTTATGCTCTGATACCACCTGTGGCAGAACCATCTAATCTAATGCCTCCTAGGAGTGCTTGTCTTCCATTAGACAGTAAGCACCCAAAGGAGAACACTAAATTACTCGGTTCCGTCGGGCACACCCCCAAGGAAGAACCCAAAAATTTTCCATCAGGATCACAAATGAGAGAATAAAACTTACATCATTCTTAACCATTTCTTACATCACTTTTGGTACAACATCAGAGTATACTATGTATTGTTATAACAGTGGAATGTAATCTTATTATCAGAGTTATGAACAATTTAAGTTAATAGCGGAATATAAACATGTTATCAGAATTACAACGGAACTAAATATTTAGTCATGACATGAGGAAGCGTTGATATATATATTCTATAACAACATATTATAAAACTTTTATTTAGCAAATATTTGGTGAGGGTTATAAATGAAACTATGATCGTAGCGTAAAGGAAATTCTCTCTGAGCCCACCAAGAGAAATCCACACACAAGAGTTAGCTCTAGTATCCACCTGTCACCTGCAATAGGGGGAAATAAAACCTTAAGTACTCAATTGTGCTCAGCAAGACTTACCCGACAGGAGGAAAGAAAAGACTCCAAGGATATGTAAGGCTATCTGGCCTGTGGGTTTATTGTATCTGCAGGAAGCATTACTAAGCGTGCGTCCTTATATTCGATTTTTATTAGCAGTGCATTAGTTCATTATCTAACCATTCTATGTAAGCACCTGTGCTACTTTCAAGCAGGTGGTAAGCAATCAAATTTCCCTTTTCCATCTTTCATCTTCCAGTTCTTACTACGATGCTAAACCGTAGACAAGCCATACCGAAACGCCGATGATTCATGAATCAATTCCCCCAGCTGGGTACCCAAAAACACATGCCCCACTTGTACCCAAGGAACAAGCAGGACCAACCCATCACCCTCCTGTCCTGGGTGTCTAGGTCCCCATCCAAACTAGGACTCCAAGCCCCCACCCCTGAGTCCTGGACTCAGTGCGGAGCAAGGACCTCCTAACCCAAAAACCACCCTGACAATCGGTCCGGAAAGAGCCAGATCCACGACAAGAGAGCAACATGTCTTCCAAGCACCCATACCCAAGTATGTGCTCAGGATAATAAGTCTGTGACTTGCCTAGAGCCTTATACAACGGTTGATCCTTAACCGACACAGACTGGGAAAGCAGTGTAACCAAGCTATGCCCCACGTCCGCGGCGACACAACCTCTTACACCCACCAATACCCAAACCATATCCCTGTTCGGTCACCATTTTTCCTTTCCACCATTTATATTTTCCAAGTGATGATAATACAGTAATATATTTTCTATCTCTCGCGAGTGATAGGCAATCACTCGACTTCTACTGGAGTCCTGTAGCATAGCAATCTACACGATCCTGTCATACTAGTAAGACTCATAGGATAAAGATATATATATATATATGTTCCATTCAACTCCTTAAAACTTAATGCACAAATATAATTTAAAGTGCAGAAAAGTATGGGTTATGCACCAAGGCTTGCATGGGTAAAATATATATTAAAAAGTTAGTATCTGCATCTTCAGATCATCCACCATCAACTGAATAGAAAGCCCGTTGCATCATCTCCTGGAGAGAATACCATTACATCATCCTCGGATTTCTAATCATCCTTCAATTGATCCATTGACCCATCATCGTACCTATATGATGTGCATTGATACAAATGCATAGATGTAAATAATCAACGATAGCTGAAATGCTTAGAAATCCAATCACGCCTCACAAGCTAACAAGATAGCTCTGACGCTGGTCTATGTATCCATGTTGTCGAATAAGGCGTTACTTCCCAACCAATGTTTTAGTTATACAAACCCAAGTTGTTTCTTTATTTTATTTTATCGATTTAATCATTATTCGAAATAGGGCATCATTATCTATCTAGCAAACTAATTATTTTGGAGCTACAAAAATTACCATGAGTAGCTAATAATATTAGGAATTTACTGTAAAATTTCTAGAGCTAACACTATCACCGATTTATCGTGGAAATTCCTACAAGTTTATATTTTTACAACATTAAGTATTCTAAATCAATTAGAGCAACCCTAGAAACATCTTAAAACTAGATGAACCAAATACGCTAATAGATAGATCATAATTTTAGAAGCCTAACAAAAAATTTTCATAATTTTTGGACACCTACACAGTTTATTTTGAATTTACAAATTTACTTTACAAGCTAAATTAGAATTCGCTCTATAAATCAAAAAGGGTGGAGGCAACGACCTTTGCCCAACGGCCCAGCATGGCCTGGACCATCGGCCAAGGCAGCCAATAAACAGGCGCATGGCGGCCTGGGTCATGAGAAGCTCAAGTGGGGATCTTGCATAGCGCATAGCCCAATGGAGCCGTGCCCACGCAGACGCTGCTGCCCAGCGCAATGAAAGCGCAGCAGCCATCGCGAAAAGCTATCTTGTACACCGCCCAGCGTAGTAGACCGGCCCTTGCGACGGCGAAAGCGTGATCTTGGCGGCACAAAGTGGCGATGGCACATTTGCGAATGGGCCCTTGAGCTTACCTGAAATTAACTACGTCCTTATTTGTAAACCTATGAGTCTAGCGTTTTTACAAAATGAACCCGATAAAGACTTCTATCCGCGCTTCCTCTCCATTTCCCTTCCTCAAGAGCAGAGCATGGCAGGGAAGACCATCCGCCGGCCAAAGGAGCAGCTCGCCGGCGGTGGTGTTGCCGCAGGGCGGCGAGCGGGGGCAGCGACGGACCCGGACGTGTACGCGGGCGGCGGCGGCATGGCTAGCGGCGGCCCATGGCACCCTGGCCACGCACGCGCGTGGCAGTCGCAGGGCGACGGTGGGGCACGACAGCAGATTGGCAGGGGAAGCTGCACGCGGCTCTGGTGAACGGGAGGCGAACGGTGGTGGTGCTGCGAGGCCGCAGCAGCGGAGGGGGAGCGGCGCGGGCGGCGTTCCAGGCGCGATGGCGCGTGAGACGCGCGGCCACGACTGGACTTGCCTAGCCACGGCGAGGACCGAAGCAGAGGAGGCGCCGTGGGGCAGAGCAGCGGGTCCAGCGCGAACCGGGGCTCGATGGGGCGGCTGGCTGGCGAGGCGGCTCGGACGCTGTGGAGCTGCGGGGAAGGAAGAGGAGGGCGCTACTTCAGGATGCTGTGAGACAGGAAAAGAAGACAAGGCCAAGGCCGTAGTTGGTGGCATGATGTTCGCGCGATGCGGCTTAAAGAAAACATGCCGTGAAGTACCGTGACGAGACGACTCGACTTGGCGGGACGCAAAGGCAGACAACGGAGGCAGACCGCAGAGGCAAGATGAGACAGGCAAAGACAAGACTAAGGCAGCAGAAATAGAAAAGGAAGAAACACCGTGAGTGACCGGCCAACTTCATTAACGCTGGGACAGCGCGACGTGTTACGGCAGCTTTGCAGATCGACGGAACGATGCGAGCAGCAGGGCGGCCATCTTTCTCAAAGGCAAAAGACAGCGGCAGCGTAGCAGCCGCAAGGACGCTCGCACAAGGTGCTGGGTGCATGACAACAGTGGCATGGACGAGACGGCGCATAATTGCAAAGCAAGGCGAGTCCGCTGGAGCCGTGCTAGGAAAAGTAAATGAAGACTGCTAAGCCGCTGCGCTATCTCACGTCTATAATGTGTTTCACACGAACCACGTAAATTTATGAAGCGGCCGGACGTGCAGCTGCCTCAGGTACGTTACCAACTTATAGTTTATACTTAAACATGTAAGTAGACCAAGGCTTTTCAACTACGCGTGCTTATCAAAATAAACCCGTGAGTATGTGTATATATATATATATATATATATATATATATATATATATATATATATATATCGTTCTATTTATTAATAGATTTTATTTTATTTAAAAGTAGCTTTTTACGCTTAATCTAATAGAACAAACCATTCGCCATTTACTTGCTAGAATCGTTATCGGACATTCCTAAATATCTTTACATACTGAGCAATTTAACTTGGCGTTGATTCGAGTCCACAAAACTAAGTCACACATGATTCCCTTATCATGGCAAGTACGTTTTAAATCAAAAAAAATTCCGAGAAACTCGTTTCGGAAATTTTTCATAGGCCTAAATCACGGTGCTAAACAAACTCGTAACACCAGGGGTGTTACATCATACTAGGTGCCCCGGTACAAGATACAGTGGTCAAGGCAAGTATGGTTCTTTTGAAGACCCAACATCACCGATCGGATCAACTTGTTCGCCTGGTAGCTATTGACAGGAACTTTGTCATCCTTTGGAAGCAGGGAACCAAGGAGACACAATATATAGCTCATTGAAGCTAGATTCATACCATCTAAATGAGCCTTCAACATCACCATGTGGAGATCAAAACATAGCACGATCTATTGCTTTGGACAATCCATATGGATCAGATCCTTTGCCACCTGCTTCATCTCTTTGAAGTTGTCTAGCCACCTTGGGCTCCCATAAATAAGTTCATCGCTGTTGAGGTGGTTAATGAAATCCTCAAAGAACTATGCATCCTCAGGGTCTAGCGCAGCTATCACATCGCCAAGATCCTCATCATTGTCACCCCTGCCTTCTTCCACGTCTTGGATAAAATCATCCATCGTGATAATATCATCCTCGATATCAACACCATGCCCGGGCTGATGAGGCGGCTCGTCCTCCATGGTCTGCATCAACCGACGACAAAGTTCCTCAGGATGCACAACTCGCATCTCCTTCGTCGTGAAACTTCCAAACCATATATCCCTTGGCAAAACCCCACTGGATCAAGTGCGATCTGACATCATCGCCTTCTAGCAAGCAAACACTCTTGTTCTATAGGCTTGTTCTATAGCGAGAACATGGACATATAATTCCCTTCCGATTCACACTAAAAGCATGCTTTCGATCAGTGTCAACAAACCTAGTCACATGTTCTATGAAGTGGTGTGATATCCACGATATCGGGTACGTCCATTCTGACCATTCCATGCCAATTAACCTTGTACGTAGCCGAAAAAACGTATCAATATGCTTCAAAATGAGATGGTGGCATCATGTATAGAATCTACAATTAATATTAATTAAAATCTACAATTAAAACAAACAAAAAAAATAAAACACGACTTGAAAACATAACTACTACTAACTTGCATCATTTCGTATGTATAGATAGGGCTTCTCTCCATGTCACATACACATAAATATGGAAGTATTACAAAGAAAACATTAAAATGAAGAAAAAGATCTAGTTTCTCTCTCCTTCACCATAGTTCTAGATTTAGATCTAGATCAAGATTACCCAAAACTTGAAAAGGAGTGGAAAAAGATGTGAGAGCGCATACCAACCTCTTACAGTGCTCTCCTTCAAAGAATCCAAGAGCATGGATACGGATACATGTATCGGTATCGGAAGGATACAGATACACAGATACGGTAATTTCTTAAAAAAACCGATACACGGATACGTTTAATATTTAAAAAATAAAATAAAAATAATAATAATGCAGGTCTGAAAAACTGATAACATTAAAACATTGCAATTAATTACTTAAGTGTACTATTATTACAACACAGCAGGTCTGAAGTCTCCTCAACTCTCAAATATAGTAGTCTCAAATTTAGGAAATTAATAAAAGGCATTCAGGCTTGCAATTCATGCAGCGGCAAGTTTCTATTCCTCATTGTCATCCACAACATCAACCTGCGGAGCATCCAAACAAAAAGTCACCGCTTGCAATGCAGGTTCATCAAGGGACAAGTCAGCCACTTCAAGAATGCCAATACCACCAAGTGAAACAAAAGAAGAAAGAGGAGATTGAGAACGGGGAAGGGGATTAACTCACAGGAGTTCGCTGGAGCCTGGATCCATGTCATAGGGGCAGAAACTAGTCGCTGGTGGCTGGCGAGTAGGGACGGAGGCTCATTGCCGGTGGCCGCGACCGGCGGCCGGCGTGAGAGGGGTTGCGGCGTCACCGGGCGGGGGATGCGGCGCAAGGCGCGGGCGTGCGGGACTGTGGGCATTGGAGGCTAGGGCGTTGGCCGTCGGGGGCGGATAAGGGACTGTCTTACTGGGCTAGGCATAATCGGCAGGCCAGATACGTATCAGATGACGTATCCAATATTTGCAAAAATAATAAAAAATCGGATACTCCAAGGATACGTAGCGGCGGCGTATCAGACACGTATCCGTATCCGAAACGTATCAGACATGCGATACGTGGTGCCAGGGACGTATCAGTTTAACATAGGTGGCCTCTAGTCAGCGGGGCATGCGTGGCCTCCAACCACCAGAGAGCACGTGGCCTCCACCACCGGATCTGAAAAGGGGCCCTTGAGATAAGGGAGAGAAAATAGGGTGGTGGGCATAAGAGAGGGGCAGCGCAGGCGTGTGAGGTGGGTGAGGGAGAGAGAGAACTGCAGTGCTAAGGTTTTCACTCCACTTAGATAGTCGAGACTGATAAGCGGGTCAAGGTGGGCCTTAAGATATGGGTAGCGGTCTAGCTTTGTTCAATTAGAATAGACGGGCCACATCTAAGGAGTTCGCCTTTTTAAAATGGCTCCATTTCCAGAGACTTACCTTTTAATTGACACGCCTTTGTTAATTGATTTACTGAGACGATACTATATTGAGTGCCTCAAAAAATGGTTTGTATAGCTCTGAAAATCGCTGTGTATTTTGGGAGACATAGTTTCTAGCTGCCTCTGAAAATCATTGGAGTTGTCTCCTAAAATATTTTTTGAAGTAGCTACGGTTATATGGTGATTGTAATTTTAGGTCATTATGCTAACAGCTATGGGTTGTATTATGGAAGGCCTAGCAAGCAGGGCTTTTGTATAAGATACCTAAACAGTATAAAGCAGGCATCAATGAAATAGCTTGTAGAGGCTATTTTACAAAATGCCTTCAGCAATTTTGGAGGCATTCCTAAAACACCTCAAACAAATACATTTGGCTGCGCGTTTTCCTGAAAACTCTGGGCTGGTTTTTCCTTCACTAGTTTATTTACTGTCTTCAAAGTGGCCTCCATAACATTTTTAAGTCATTTTTCTTGTAGTTGGAGACATTCTAAAATGTCACCGGACGCCGTTGGTGTTGGAGTGAGCATGAGAGCATGGGATGCAGTCAGCCAATGCTAGAGTTATCAAAAAAAAAAAAACAATGCTAGTCTCAGCAGCAGCTAACAGTGCAAATTTGCAAACACACTCATATAGTAATTTTGAGAGACAAACAAGGAAACCACCACAAGTATTCCAGTCATAACATCCATAAGCTAGGCAATTAATTAATACAGGTTTCCAAGAAGGCTTGACTGACTCATGCAATCTACGGTACTCCACCATACTTGGCGGAAATATCCATCATCATTCGTCATAGAAATAAAGGATGAAAAGTTCGATAACTGCAAATCACAACAGTAAACTTCCACCGTACTTGGCGACAATATCCATCAGCATGCTTCCTGAATCAAGAAGTCCCTCCTAGCCCAGACCCTGGTCCCACTATGATGCCTGCATAAAAATAGACATACATCATTTTTTGTCAAATTAAAGACTAAAACTATCATTTAGGCTTAGACAAATTATCTGCAAAGTGATAGAGGCACATAGTGGCATAGATACGTACTTTCTTGTTGCTGACTCTTGTGGTAGAAGGGGAGGATTGTGTAGACAGTTTGAACGATCGCAGCAACTAGTAGGATGACAGCAGCCAATAAAGAGAAGAATACCCATGGGTTCCTCAGGTATGTATGTGCAAAGCTGGCACGCCACCTATTCCACGGCTTCCTGCAGTGGGTGCTCACCATGCGTTGCACATCGTCGAGCATGCTGAATGGGGTCATTAGTGCTCCACTGCCTAGGCTATTGATCAGCTGCGCCAATTCCTCGTCACTGCTCAGCAAGTTCTTTATTACCCCTTTAGATCTCAGCAGCTCAACATCTCTTCCTGTATTAACTAGGTTGTCCATGAAGCACATGTACGACAGCACCTCATGGCCAGTGCATGGATACAACTTCTCAAAGGCCAGCAGATTCAGAAGATGCTTCTTGGTGTCATCATGCGCCTTGAACACCGGCAAGCTAAGCACGCCATTTTTAAAGTTGATGTCATGGATGAACTGAGTTTTGCTCGACTGGAAACGAATCCCAGCATCACTAAGCTCCGCAGCAGAAGGCATGGTATTATCCCATTGTACGCCAGAATAAGTGAGTTTTGGGCCACACAAACCCTTATGTAACAAGTCCAAAGGGTGGAGGCCCAAGCTGTCCAAATTGGCCCCGTACGAGAAACCCAAGAAACCCAGCACTATAAACACAGAGTAGTAAGAACAAATGAGATTAGTCTCCATCATATAACCTATCCTAGAGCTAGACTTTTAGCGCCGCTAATCCTTTACTTATAGCTCAGAAACCAAACTTATTATTACTAATTGCAGACATTTTTAAAAACTCCATGACAAATCTTACAAAATGTACTAGATGGGTACATGAATCCTAGATTTAACAAAAAAGCAAAACATTTGGCCATTATTTGGTTGTAGCATCTAAAAAGTATACTTTTGCCATTATAAAAATCAACAAAAATAGCCATCAAAACCTACATCTAAATTGCTCGCTCTTGCCATTATAAATATTAGTTGAAATAATAGCCTAATTATACATCTAAGTTACACATGCATCATGTTATTAATAATGGAACATAATGGCAAAAGAAAATGGCCATTTTTGCCTTTACAAAATTAACAGTAACTCCTTATTCTAAGTACATCATAGTTGATATTTTCTTTACTTTGTGAATTTTTATGGAAAATAACTCACAATTCTTCATCAAAACTAGCACTCTGCCATCATGGTAATTAACCTAAGATAACCCTAAATTGGCATATGGTTTATTCACCCTGGTACTACAAAAATTAACATAAAGTATGCTCTATGTTTGCTAGTGTTATGAATAAATGGCTAAAAATCTGCTAAATCCACATTTGAATCTATTATTTCCTCAACAGAAAACTAAAAAATTGTAAATATACCGTCCCTAGTAGAGAATTACCAAGTAGGACTACTGCTAGGTACTCCACTAGAGGCTTCCCGTAGCGCTTGATGCGCTGCAAGACGGCCTCCTTCTTGTGATGCTCCATGGGCATCAGGTCAGCCTCGCCGTAGTGCAGCGGGCCCATGGACACCAGCTTTGGCCGATATGCCTCGGTGTTGCCGCGCTTGATCCGATCCGGGACACGGTAGATAGAAGGTGGCTTCTTCCCACGCCCCGTAACCACCGACCAGTGGCTGTTGTCGAGTGTCTCTTCCATCTCGACTATCCAACTGGCACACCCGGCCTCCATGACTCTAATGGCCTCCCCCAAGTTAATCTCCTCCTCTTCTTCCTCCTCCACAATCTCCTGCACATGGAGCTGTTGCTGCTGCTGCTGCTCCTCCTCCTCCTCTTGGTGCTGCTGCTGCTCCTCCTCTTGGTGCTGCTCCTGCTCCTCTTCTTGGTGGTGCTGCTGCTCCTGCTCAACATTGTCCAGCACGGGCTGCTGCTGCTGCTCGACATTCTCCAGCACGGGCTGCTGCTGCTCCTGCTCCTGCTGCTGCTGCTGCTCGACATTCTCCAGCATGGGCTGCTGCTGCTCCTGCTGCTCGACAATCTCTAGCACAGGTTGTTGTTGCTGCTGCTGCTCCACATTCTCGGGCTGCTGCTCCCCTTCCATCTGCACCACTTATTGCAAGGAGTAGATCAGTGGACAGCAGGAAAACTACTACATCAGGAAGTGCTAGAAAGTCGAAAACAGATGTGGTTAATTGAAGTGTCCAAAACATCCAAGGACCAGGCTACTAGCTATATATAAGACCAGTATTAATTGGTTGATCAATAAGACAACAGCATTTGAACATTGCAGACAAAAACATAGAGGAATATTTGCTCACCTAGATGAGGCATTGTATAACTATAACATGTGGTCTTTCTTAGATTATTTTCTAAAAAAAAAGGACAAAGAACTTTTTCAGAACTTTTTATAGCTTTATGTGCAAACTAACACTGATCTCAAAACATTCTTCAGTATATCTGTTCTTGCCAATTATTAATAGGATAAATCTTTTCCTAGCAAAAAGAAAATCCATAGCATGCAATTTGAAGAAAAATAGGTTCTTTCATGCAGCATGTCCCTCAAAAATCCACACATGAAACATTTGTTCAATACCGTCATACCGAACATATAAGGCACATAAGGGCTTCAGAGAGCCCAAACTTGCTCTGACCACCTTCACAATAAACCACTATGCAAGAGAAGTAAGCAAGATATGAAGCTTAGTCTACCAGAAACGACTTTTAACACAGTTCAACTAAAAATGTCACATATCAAACGGATCAGCTTCTTGATAAGAACAAAGAATAAATCCTTGTCGGTGCCCTTTTTTACAAATCAAATTAGTTATTGTGTGCATGCCAGATCCTTGATAAGAACAAATACTAAATCCTTCATGATGATGCACAATTAATACAAATACTAAATCGACCGGCGCAGCCTTCCCCTCCCCTATGTTGCATATGTATGTTTCAAATGTTTCTAGTGTTTTAGATGTATGTTGCATTTGTTGCACGTGTTGTAAAAGACGATCGGGGGATGTTGCACATGTTGCATATATTGCAATTGTATCAGGGGCATGTTGCAAGTGTATGTTTCGAGTTTTACATATGTTTCAGAGGTATGTTTCATCTGGGTTTTCCGGACGCATGTTGCAAGTGTGTTTATTTGGATGTTGCATATGTTTCACACATACATTGCATGTGTGTTTATTTGGATGTTGTGCATGGTTGCCATGGTTTTCAAGTGTGTTTCAGGTGTTTATTTTCTAGTGTTTCAGAAGCATGTTTCAAGTGTTTTAACTGCCTTCAGACATATGTTGCAACTGTTGTATTTGGATGTTTTAAAAATAGATCGGGTGTTGCATCTCTCTTCCCCACCTTCAACTCCACCGTCTCTGCCGGAGCCAGCAGGACATCCATACGACGCCGCGGCCAGGGTCCTTCCGACTCGGAGGCGCCGCGTGCCCTTCCCCTCTTGAAGCTCGGGCTACATGGGTCCCACGTGCAGCGTGAAACGGGCACGGCGCTACATGGCGCGGGGAGGGGGGCTCACAGAGGGGAGCGCGCTTGAGATGGCAGCGCAGTGGTGAGATGGGGGTGTGGAGGAGATAGGTTGCGGATGGGGATGCGCGCACGCATGCTGAAGCTGTTTCTGTATGTGGGTGCCGATTTTGGAGATGCGTTCGGACGCATTCTAACGCTGGACATCCGGGTGCTAGGTGTACAGATAATAATATGCAAAAGAAGGTTCACCAGTACTGGGAGTTTGGTACTGTTTGCTTTGCCCGTACGCTGTGAAGTCATATATAGTATTAGGCAATCGAGGCACCCGCACACAGCAAACGACTGTTTGCTTTGCCGTTGTGCATCATAAGAGTTTATGAAATACAATTCAAATTATTGTTATTTAATAGTCTACGGACTTTACCAGCCGTCTCTGAAAATAGTTGGATTTCAATATATTCTGAAGATACATATTTACAGGTGGCTCCAACTCTAGCGGCCGCTGCAAATGTATCTTCGCAGACTTCGGGCTTTACCAGCTGTCCACACAATAAAGAGCATGCCCATCACGCCCGCACGCGCATGTATCAGTGAACGATGCAAGACGCCATGTCATCGCATCACCTGTGCCATTCTAATCCTTCTGGCCGGCCTGACGGCCTCTTCCCAGTTCTGTAAAAGTTTCTCGAAAATTTTAGTAAACAAATATTTCCAATAAAAGGAGGAAGCAAGCAAGATAAGGTAGCACATGGTAGAAACAGCATGTTGCTGTGTCATTCTAATCCGCATGTTGCTGTTGTTTCGGTCGCGGTCACTGTTAACGTTATCGTCAACTCATGAAAAAGAAACAGCAGTTATTAAGAGCTTGGCTTCTGACGAAAAGGTTGAAGAGATACCACACGCTACAGAATGTACATTTGGTGCTTCAGGCTTCCCATCCCAACCGGAGGCGGTGGCATCGCTATCGCAGGTTGTCGAGAGAGAATCCTGCAACTCCACTGCTCCGTCCGACGGAAAGCACTCCATCACTAGGGTAGGGAAAGGCCATGATTCCATGAATTAAAGCCGAACTGCCGAAGGACGAAGGCTCTGCTACGTTTTTTCTGCTACGCGTTTTTTTCACCACGCGCCCTCTCGCACTGTCGCGCACGTTAAACTCTCCCCGCGAGCGCCAAAGTTGAAGTTACTTTTCTGCTGCGGGGGTAGAGTGGAGAGGAGATAGTCATGCGACTTGCGTTGGAAGATACGAAGTATGATGGTCTCCACTAGCACAGTAGCATATATTTCCTCCGTCCAAAAATAAGCGACATTTTTTACTTTCAAACGTCTTGTTTTACCGTTCGTCTTATTGAAGTTTTTTATTGGCCATATTTTTCATATTTCAACTGGCGTTATTATCAATTGTTAGTAAGAAAGTCCACTAAAAATCATCAAATTTTATTGGTACCACCTAAGAACCGCTACTCTAAATATTTATACTATCGATTTACTAATTTTTCAGAAATTGCAAATTAGGCTAAAAATAGGTAAAAAATTATGTGGCGGTTTTATTAAGGAAATCTCGCCACTGTAAAATCGGGCTAAAAATAGAGAAAATTATCTAAGAAGGCCCAAAGGTTTTTAGGTTTCAAAAATCAAACTCAGAACCTCAGGCTTCGTGCGTTACAAATCTTACCACTGCACTCTAAAGTCACTTATTCATTAATAGCATAAATATTCCTTTAGTCTTAAGTTTATCAGATTTTAAAATGGAGATTTGAAGCCCTAAATGGATTCAAATAAAAAAATGTTTCAACTACAAAGTTTTAAATCTAGTCGAGATCTACAACTTTGCTTCTGATTATTTTCCCACCAGATGTTATTTGAGAAATTCAAAAAAAATGTGAATTTTAAAAATCATTAATCTTAAAACATAATTTCCGAGACCTAAATAATTTGAAAAAGTAGTCAAGGACAAAGTTGTTGATCTTTTTTAATACTACAACTTTCCTTCAAACCTTTTTTGCATCCCAAATCATTTGAAAAATTCAAAAAAATAATTTCATAGTGGCACTAGGTTAAGAAATAACCGCTAGTATAAATGCATTTTTACTGGTTGTTTTCTTAAGTCTATCGCTAGTACAAATACATGACATCTACTGATGGTAGACTTAAGAAAACAGCTAGTAAAAATAAATTTACACTAGCAGTTTATAGCCATGGGCCCACAATTTCATTTCTACTAGCGTCTATAAACTATGAACCATCAGTGAAAAAAATCACAAGCATCAGCAAAAATCGATTTTGTGCCTATGACGTAGTGTTGGGGAAACGCCCTCGCAGCGACATCCCCACCTTCACATTTTGTGCCTCCAGACTGAACCGAACAGTTAGGACGTGTATGAAAAGAGAGGGAGTTCGGATGTTGTGGATTGTAAACAAAGATTCTATCGGTAACATCCAAAGCCTTATGAGGAGAGAAGAAAGATTATAGGAAGCGATTGGGAATTTACTGGAGCTGAAATCAAGGTGATGAAGACCAGTGAAGCAAAAGGTCGTTTAAGACGAAAAAATGAGGGTCAATCAACGGTGGGAGAATATTCATGCATCAATGCCGTCCCAACCGCATGGACCATGCATCTTTGTCATGGGAGCATCCTTCCGACATGTCTTTCTCATTTATTTTGGAGTTGTTTATAGTACATGGATACTATATTCTCTTTGTATTAGGATCCTAGAGGAAGATCTATGTTTGACTGAAATAAAATAAAATAAAAAACTGAACATTTTTATCAAACAAATCGGTCCAATAAAAGGCGGAAGCACAAGGTGGTTAAATATATCAAGTTAAACAGGATAAGCGGGCAACAGAAGACTCAAAGAACTTTGTTAAGTGGATAAGTTAAAAGCCAGCTAACAAAAGCCGTGCAGCTGATAGCCATGCTGGTAGCTATCTGCAACCAAGCCGAGAAACAAAAGCCATGTGCCTATTTAGTTCCCAAAATTTTGCAAAATTTTTCAAGATTCTCCATCACATTGAATCTTTGGACGCATGCATGAAGCATTAAATATAAATAAAAAAAATAAAACTAATTACACAGTTTAGACGAAATTCACGAGACGAATCTTTTAAGCCTAATTAGATTATGATTGGACACTAATTGCTAAATAACAACGAAAGTGTTACAGTACCGTTTCTAAAAAAATTTGCCAACAAGGCCCATATATGCTGAGATAGACGTGCCACATGCTGCTGTTGTTTCGGCTGGTAGCTGTCGCTGCTGACGTTATCGTCAACAGAAGAAAAAGGAACAGCTTGGCTTCTGACAAGAAGGTAGCACCCAAGCCCCAACCAGAACCGATTTCATCGCTATCGCAGGTTTTGAAAGAGAGAATCCTGCAAGGGTCACGAGTGCTCCACCACGTACGGCTCTGTCCGACGAAGAGCACTCGATGCATCGCTAGGGCAAGGCCACGAAGTAAGCGCGTGTTCAGTTCCAAAAATAGTTCCAAAAAAGTGCTACAGTACCCGTCACATCGAATTTTACGATACGTGCATGGAGCAGTAAATGTAGACGAAAAAAAAAACTAATTGCACAGTTTAATTGGAAAATCGCGAGACGAACGTTTTGAGCCTAATTAGTCCATGATTAAACATTATTTGCCAAATAAAAACAAAAATACTACAATACCCAAATTCCAACTTTCCCTCCAACTAAACACAGCCTAAAGCCGAACTGCCGAAAGAAGGCTCTGCTACATTTTTCTGCTTCGCGTTTTTTCTTGAGACCACACCCTCTCGCGAACGTAAAAACTCTCTCCGAGCTAAAAGTTGAAGTTACTATTATGCTGCTGGGGCAGAGTGGAGCGGAGAGAGTCATGTGACGGGTTGAAATATGTGATGGTCTCAGAGACTCAGGCGTCGACATGACCTGATGTTTTTGTTTGGCTAATTAACTTCCCCTTGGGCTATGGCGTACGGGGATGCCAACCACATCAAAAGGTTATGGTAGTAGAACAATCCGTCCGTCCAAAAAAAATACTACCGTTGCTCAAAAAAAATACTACTTTAAGTACATTCTTTAATAAAATATCTAAAATTTAACTAAATATAGAATAAAAACAATAATATTTATGACATCAAACAGATGTACTATCCTTCACAAAGAAAATAGGTATAATATGAATACATATATAAAGGGACGAATGTAATGCTTATTTGATGTCATAAATATTGTTATTTTTTATATATAATTATTCAAACTTTAGATATTTTAACTTGGTACTACGTTAGCATTGCACCCTATTTTGGACGGAGGGAGTAGTAAATAGGGTAAATGTTGTAAGAAATCCTTCAATGTTAATACTCTTTCCGTTTCAAAAATATAAGTCATTTTGACTTTTTTGGTACATCCATTTTGCTATGAATCTAGATATAATAATATGTTTAGATACATAGCAAAATGGATGAAACCAAAAAGTTAAAACAAATTATAATTTAGAACGGATGGAGTATTTGTTAATGGACACTAGTCAATGTTATCGGTCCTAGAAGATACTTTTCAATTGTGGCAATTGGCTCCTACATGTCAATATCTGAGGTCGTTCAAAAATTTTAAATTTTGAATATCAAAACCTAAGAATTTAAAAGCATTCTTGGCACAGTAAATAATTTTAAATAAAAACTTGTGAACTACAAATTATGGACCTCATTGAGCTCTACAGTTTAATATTAAGTTCGTCTTCATCTGACTTCACATGCAAAAGTTATAATTTTTTTGATAACTATTAGGGTTGGGATATAATAGTCTGGGTATAATGGTTACTTTTAACTTCTCGCATTTTCTAGGATTTAAATTGTGGTATACACTAATTTTCATAACACTATGTCAAAAAAGCAAATAGCAGACACCACCTCCTAGTGACGCAAAAACAAAACGCGTCCGTAATATGAGATAACAAACGAGTCTAGAAAACGTGTCACTGATATATCGGTCCTCGGAAATTAGGTATTTTGAAGGCATATATTACAGACACGGATCATTAAAACGCGTGTGTGGTTCATAGTTGGGACGCTCTCTAACATTAGTTCCTTACTCACAGACGCGCAAAAGGAAATCCATGTCACTTGGTTGTCTCCACGAACCCGAGAAAATACTTTACTCTAGCGTATCACCGAGCCTCACGTCTGCCCCACCCCCGCCCCCTCGAGCCCCTGACTCCAGTCCCCTCCACGACTCCAGTCACGGCATGCAGGTGGTGACGGCGGCTGAATCCCGACGTGTAAGTTACAGCCTGGCCATCTCACAAGTGCCCTCCACTGCTCCGTCCGATGAAAAGCACTCGATCGTCCCTACGCGTTGTGGACGAAAAGAGAGGGAATTCAGCCGTTGTGGATTGTAAACAAGATACTATTGGTAACATCCAAAGCCTTATGAGGAGAGAAGAGAGATTATAGCAAGCAATTGGGAATTTATTGGAGCTCAAATGAAAGTGATGAAGACCAGTGAAGTAAAATGTCGTCTAAGACGAAAAAATGAAGGTCAATCAGCGGTGGGAGAATATTCATGCATCAATGCCGTTCCAACCGAATGGACCATGCATGGATCTATGTCATGGGAGCATCCTTCCGATATGTCTTTCTTATTTATTTTGGAGTTGTTTATAGTACATGAATACTATAGTCTCCCATACAATATTTGTATTAGGATCCTAGAGGAAGATCTATGTTTGACTAAAATAGAAAAAACTGAACATTTTTATCCAACAAATCGGTTCAATAAAAGAAGGAAGCACAACGTGGTTAAATAAATCATCGAGTTAAACAGGATAAGGCAGGTAACAGAAGCCAGGTAACAACATTTCACTGCTGTAGCTGCTGCTGCTGGCTGTGGCCTCTCTCGCATTTCGCTGTAGAATTACTGTAGATAATACTAGTTGCAGCCAGCTGATCAGGCGAATGGTTGCAGATGGCGTGATCACTCAGATAGATGTACTACATGCTGCATTTGTTTCGGCTAGTAGCTGTCGATGCTGACGTTATTGACAACAGAAGAAAAAGGAACACCTTGGCTTCTGACGAAAAGGTAGCATATGCTAGGTAGTATGCGTGGTGCTTCAGGCCATCATCCCAAGTCCCAACCAGGAACTGCCGAAAGAAGGCTCTGCTACCTTTTTCTGCTACGCGTTTTTTCTTGGGACCACACCCTCTCGCGCACGTAAAAACTTTTATGCTTCTTGGGCAGAGTGGAGCGGAGAGAGTCATGGGTTGGACTATGTGATGGTCTCAGAGGCTCAGACTGAGGTGTCGACATGACCTGATGTTTTTGTTTGGCTAAACTTTCCCTTGGGCTATGGCATACTGGAGTACAAACCAGATCAAAAGCTTATGGTAGTAGTACATTCTTTATAACAATATCTAAAATTGAACTAAATCTATAATAAAAAAAATAATATTTATAACATCAAACAAATATACTCCCTTCGTTCCTAAATAACTGTCGTTTTTTATTTCTGTGCCCTATATTTCACTGGATCTGTAGAAAATACATGCAATATTTGTATCTCCAAATAAATTTATTATGAAAATAGATTCTACAATCTATCTAACGATATCAATTATGTACCATAAGTATTAACATTTTTTATATAAAACTAGTCAAAGTTTTTTCTCAGGAAGCAAGAACGATAATTATTTAGGGACGGAGGAGTACTATCTTCGGCAAAGAAAATAGTATAATATGAATACATATATAAAGGGATTTCACTGGATCTGTAGAAAATACATGCAATATTTGTATCTCCAAATAAATTTATTATGAAAATAGATTCTACAATCTATCTAACGATATCAATTATGTACCATAAGTATTAACATTTTTTATATAAAACTAGTCAAAGTTTTTTCTCAGGAAGCAAGAACGGTAATTATTTAGGGACGGAGGAGTACTATCTTCGGCAAAGAAAATAGTATAATATGAATACATATATAAAGGGACAAATCTAATGCTCTTTTGACATCATAATTATTGATATTTTTTGTATCGGACAGGCTAGCGCCCAGACGTCCGATCCGTCCGCTAGCGTCTGCACGGTGCTCGCACACGGAGCGAGCGAGTGCCTACCGCGTTGGGCTCGCTAGCGACCACACCAGAAGTGGGTCCGCGCCGCCCCCGAACATCACCCGTACCACCCCGGACGTCACCCACGCCACCCCAAACGTTGCCCGTGCTACCAGCCTCTTCCCACACGAATCCCATATGCAACACCCCGATCTACTTTTTAAACATCATATGCAATAGTTGCAGCATACAAAAGAATACAGATGAAATACTTGAAATAAGAAACACTTGCGAAAACGCCCGCAAAACATTAGAAAACCATTGTAAAGATATGCAACATCTAGATGAAACACTTGCAAACATACGTATGAAACACTTGAAAACACTTGAAACATATGCTTGCAACATGCATGTATATGCAACATCCGCATCTACTTTTGCAATATCCAGATAAAACACTTGCAACATAAGTTTGGAATAGATGAAATATTTAGAACATACATTTGAAACATACATGTATAGCCTTTACATCATGTGCAACATCCTGATCTACTTTTGTAATGTCGATATACAACACTTGCAACGTACCTCTAAAACATCTGAAACACTTGAAACAAACACTTGCCACAGATGAGAGAGAGAGAGAGAGAGAGGAGGTCGTCAGCAGCGTAGCGAGCGGCACGTGGTGCTCCAGGTAGTGCTCAAACTTATCATCGATGTCCTTGGCCATGAGCATGCGGTTGATGTAGGCCAGCATGATGTTCGAGAATGCCTCCTAATCGTCCGGCTGCCCAGACGTATCCCGTGGCGGTGACGCGCAGTTGCTACGAACGGGCGGAACCACATTCAGATTGCTGCCGCCCGCAGCTAAAGATATCCCATCAGGCGACAAGAACAACAGCGACTCGTGCCTGGTGAATGTGAGAGGAGCATGGGGATGGTTGAGCTCGTTGTGTCGTTCGCCAGGTGAGGATGGGAGGAGTTTGAGGAAGAGACATAGTATAGGAAGCGGTGTTGTGGAGGCTGAGAAATGAGTGGATAAGAATTAACTAAGGAATGAGTGGTTGTTCGTGCCTGGAGTGCGTCCGATATTTTGGAGAGGGTCGGACGCTCGGGTTATAGCGTTTCTATTTTTTATATATATAGTTATTCAAACTCAAGATATTTGAACTTGATACTAGCTCCCTCTGTCTAAAAAAAATAATACTATGAATTGCATGCCAGTTAAAGTGATTCACATCTGACCAAGTTTATAGTGAATGGTATTTATATTTATGTGTCCAAATCAATTTATGATATTTATTTGATATCATAAATATTGATATTTTGTATTTATAATGGTCAAATTTAAGATACTAAATCATGATATTGTGCTAGAATTGCCTTCTTTATGTGACGGAGTACTATGCTAGAATTGTATTTTTGACGGAGGGAGTAGTAAATAGGGTAAACGCTGTAAGACAGCCTTCAGTGTAATATTTGCATCTGGGCACTAGCCAATGTTATCACTTTGCTAGAAGATACTTTTCAATTGTGGCAATTGGCTCCTACATGTCAACATCCAATGTCGCTCAAAAAAATTAAATTTTGAATGTCAAAACCTAAGAATCTAAAAGGATTTTTGGGATAGTAAATAATTTGAATAAAAAAACTTGTCAATTACAAGTTACGGATCTCATTATACGTCTACAGTTTTTATATTAAGTTCATCTCGATTTGACTTCACATGTAAAAGTTATAATCTTTTTAGGTAACTACTGCGCTTGGGATATAACAGTCAGGGTATATGGTTACTTTTAACTTCTCGCATTCTTTGGGATTTAAATTATGGTATACACTGACTTTCATAATTAATACCAAACATTTATTCATACCAAAAAATCATCGTGCTAGGAAAAACAAATATAAGCCTCTCAAAGTTGATAAATCTAAGGTACGCAGACTAAGAGAGCTGATAAACCTTGTACCATGTTTTTAGTTGAACCATTCAAGATTTTGGTTTGAAATAAAATGGTATATAATTCATAACAATTCATAACCGGGTTGCACTAGCATATTTTAGAATTAAATTCAAAGTAGTGTAGAAAAACTTTTAGAACTAATATACTATTTAATTCACAAAAATAAAGATAGGCAACACAACAACTAAACTACATATTTAATGTTGTATACAATTTCTTATACACAAGGGATATCAGAACGTATAGTAAATATGCATAAAGAGGGTCTAGGGTTAACTAATTAGAAAGCTACTGTAAAAACTGAAATTTTCTAGTGGTTTCAGGCAAAACACCCTAAATGTGCAATTTTCAGAAAAGTATTGTCAGTTATGCAAGAATACAGAACATGTACGTAAAAATCATGTTTCATGGATTCTTTCTTTCTGGATTTTTCAAAATGTTTCATGCAGCCCAATTTCTTTAGGACATAGTCGAGCTTGATTCCTCCTCCTGGTCACGTCCGGTAGTACGGGTTTGCCCACTAATAACCATGCTTTGCCTGTTTTTTCTCAACTATACTCGCCTGATGACCTGCTTGGCCTGTAGATCCAACGGTGGACGGACACTGTGCCCAAGTGGCGACTGGCGAGAGGGAAGTGTCGACGCCGTGTTTCTACTAGAAAGTACGACGGCGATGCCATACATGCGTGCAACAATTGGAAAAATGCCAGTGCACAGCAAATTGGACATTCTGTACTAGGCTATGAGTAGATGTAGATGTGTTGTCTTCATGCCCTATTTTTTTTTTTTGAACCGAGTCTTCATGCCCCTTTGAAGCAGCGGTGGCCACATATTACATGTGAATGCCGGAGGGACATGCGGCCCATGTCGACAGCGGTTCAGCACCGATCCAACAATGCTGTGCTACTCTAGCCCCAAATCCAGCAGCTACACCCCAAGGTGATTCCCCTCCTGTGATTGATGAGCGATATAGACACACCTCACCTGCTATAATTGTGGAGAGCTGGGGCACTTTGCGGGGATATGCAGTAAACCCAAAGCTTGCTTCATTTGTTCTACTGTTGGTCACTACATGAATGTCTGTCCAATATATATGTGGAAGGAACCAGACCCGCTTGCTGCTTACACGGGTAGCGCCAGTTTAGGTTTGGGCTTCTACCATGGACACACCAACACCTGCTGCCTCAAACTGACTAAACATGAGCAATTGTGGGATTATTTGGATCATTCAGGGTGACATTAATCTCAGGGAACTTGAAAAGGAACTCTCAGACATTAAGGATTAGCCCTGGCAGATCAGAGAGCTTGATGTGGGTAGATTCCTAGTAAGATACCCCAAACAAGAGAGTTGAAGATATCAAGAATTACCCATCTTTCAACTTAAGAAAGGAGGGAATGAAGGTAGAAGTTTTTGAATGGGTTGGAGATATTGAACCTTATGGTCAGCTACTGGAAGCCTGGTTTAGGATCCTAGGAATTCCACCTAGATGGTGTGTTTGGAAGGTCTCTGCTCAGGTGACGTTGGGTTTTGGTATGATGACTGAGGTGGACTAGCCCAGCCTGTTCAAAACCTTTTATGAGTCTGTCAGAGTAAAGATTGCTTGCTGAAATCCTTGTAATACCTTTTGAGAGGTTATTTGAGATGAACAAAGAACTATTCCTTATATCTTTTGAGGTTGAAGGTTATACGCAAGAACACGCCAAGAATGCTATGGAAAAAATGATGATGACAACCCTGGAGATGAAGAGGAGGCTATCTCATGATCTGGGGCTTGATGTTAAGGAAGGCAGCAACATGGAAGTGGATAGAACGAGGAACTGGGCGTCAGAAAGTCAGAATTAAACCAAGGAAGTCAAAGAAAAGCAATAAGTATAGAATGTTTTGGAATTTTTGGTTCACTGTACATGAGGCCGACTCTATCGCAACGGAACACTTGGGCAATGATCAATGAGGGTTCTATGTCATGCATTACATGAATGCCCACCGTCATCCAAGATGGCTACTCACTGCAAAAAAAAAAAGTGCCATCTTTTGACATTTGATATTAGTCATAATACCTGGAAAATAAGTCATAGGTTGTCATTTGTGACACCAAGTTGACCAAAAATCAAATGTCAAAAGATAAGCGTCTTTAACGACAACTTATGACCTTTAAGTGTACATGTCACAACATTTTATGTTTTAAAGATTCTTCAGCCTGTTTCTCAATTGTATTGATTTTTGCCCACATAAATTTTATTGGGCAAACTCACATAATTTTTTTTCGATCCAGCCCATGTCGAGCACAGGCACAATTTTTTTTGAGAGAAACCCACTTACTTTTTCTAGCTTTTTTAGCCTAACCCAGTTTTTGAGCTGAAAACCAAACGAAACAGCCCACAATTCAAATTCCAGGCAATACAATTTGAAATTTAAAAAATCCATTGTCACAGCACAGCCCCTTGAACATTACATTCATTACCAGAATATTAACAACACAACATAGCCCAACCCAATCACAACATGAACCATAATGTTAACATAATATTGCCAGCCATAATGTTACCAGAATATTAACAACACAACCCAAATTCACAGAACATTACACATGAATAGTCACAGCCAGATCCAAAATAAGTTCCCAGGTCATCTGCAGTTGGTGTCCTTGAAAAGATCAATCGCAGTTGGGACAGCATCCTTGTATTTAGTTGGCTTCTGAAATTACATGGAAACTGCAAATCAAACAAGTGAAACAGAAATAAGTTATAAGTTGCTTTGCTGGACATTGTAATAAAGGTAATACACATGTACAAAGAGCAAGAAAATCAAGGAATAGACAACACAAGAGGCCACCCACTAATGCTAACAAAGATGATATGCTGTACTGTAATAAAAATGGTAATTGTAAGCAGCCACGCTGCTAATCAGTTGTGAAGTAATAATGTGTGAAAACTATCATATGCATGCACACATACAGATCGAACATACCAATCTAATTTCCATTTCAGTTCAGTGAATCATCATAGCTGGTAGTAATAATTGGCAAATGCAGGATAAAACCTAACAACAGCTGCAAACTACGGGTGCACTTTGCAGTACTGTAGCAACCATGCAGCAGCAGCTGCAATAAGCTATAGTGAACACTCCCTTTAACATTTTGTAGCAATGGACCTGAAGAATTACTCTAGAGAAAGTCTATGGCTCTTGTTAGAAATATGTTAGTTCATATTTTTCAATTATATCTTAGCTCATTTTACAAGTATCATGTTGCGCTAGCCATCCATCAACAATTGAGACAACATGTAAGAACAGAACTATTTAAAAAAAGGAAAAGAAAATGCACACAGTAATTTAACTAGTTGTAAAATTGTAAACAAGCAAAGCTGCTAAAGTTGCCAAGCAAGTGTCGACATTCCAATAGAGAGCCTAATCATTCATCCTCAATCCATTACGAGCACAACTCACCTCTAGCAAAAATCGATCCATATGGTAGTGGCCAAGACCTACCCAACATCTCGTTCACCTCCTGTAGCAGCATCAAGCTATGAATCAAGAACTTGATTAAAATTCAAGCCCACGAAATTTCAGGGTCAAAGATTGAATTAGTGAAAATATGCAGCATTAAACTAATTTATTTTGGGATCACAAGTTCGATACAGAAACTACTCACTTAGTAATTCTTAGTACACATACCAAAGTAGCATTGCTTTTCTGCATAGTACAGCCACCTTTAACTTGTGCTGGACTAGGTAAAGAAAACTGAACTAAGAAAACTTTTCTCCATATGATGACACTGCTATCGATCAGTGGGTGCCCATCTGGGGTAATAAGTACACTTCGAGACGCTTTTACTCCCACATTTTCAGCAATGTGCAAGCCCATCCAATCTTCAAGGCGGTCTGGAAATCCAAATGCACCCCGCGCATCAAGTTCTTTGCTTGGCTAATTCTAGTGGACCGTTTGAACACCAAGTCAATGTTGAGGAGAAGGCACCTGAACATTCAAGACAGTATCTTCTGCATCATGTGTGATGATGGGGAAGAGGAGACCATCAAACATTTATTTTTTGACTGTCCTTTTGCACAGGAATGCTGGGCTACTCTCAACTTCGCTTGGGATGGATCATTGCAGCTCTTGGATAGATTGGTGCAGGGAAGTTTGGCTCACAACCTACTCTTCTTCACAGAAGCTACGTTGATTGCGGCATGGGAATTGTAGAAGATGCGGAATGACAAGGTCTTTCAAAGGCGACAACCGAGTCCAAGTGCCTGGCTAGCTAATTTTAAAAATCCATGTTTACTGCAGTCTGTTTGTTTTAAGGATGACTTGAGGTCATCTTTCTGTGTATGTTTAGATGCCTTTTAGTTAAGCCCTTGTATTTAAGTACGTTCTTTCCCTAAAATTAATATTAAAATCTCACTGTGGGGATCTCCCCCACAGCATTTTGGCGTCAAAAAAAGAAAGAAAACTGAACTTAGTAATAAATCAGCTTTAGAATGTGTATAGGTCAGCCATAAATTATTTTTAGACCTGAATTTTCAGATCAGAAATTATTTTTCAGACCTAGTTGGAATAATGCAAAGTTTACAAGCATACAACAATACAGATTACAAGTTGGAATATAGAGAACTAGCATGGTCAAAAGTGTAAGAAAACCAAGACAAACCCAAGACAAACAACGAAAGAAAAGATTTCGGTTGGCTGACTCCTCCCTTTTTCTAACACACAGCACCAACTCAGAAACTATATCAACAGATAGTTGCAAGGTGAGCTAGGTTGATAGAACATGTGTAGTTTTCAGTACCATGGTTAACTCAGATAACAAGATCAGACAACGACAAAAAATTCTGACAATAGCAAAGACCTATTTAACATATATCTCAGTTTCAAGTTTGCAACCAGCCAAGCACTAATTGCAGTGATCAAACTAGTGCTACAAGCATGTCCTGCTGCTAAATAAATACATATTATTGGTTTCCAGTCATATTTGAATGTAAGCAAGGAAACATAAAAAAATTGATCTACCTCTCCTGCTGCTAGTGAAGGATGCACTGGTCCATCTAATTTGAGCTAAGTATTTTAAGTACAACATTACTTTGAGCTAATATCATAGGAGCATATAGAAGTCACTTGGAGTTAATTAATATCCTAGGAGTTACAGATGGCATTGTTTTATTTCTTTTTCAACGCAAACTTGCATTGAAAATTAATAATTAATTATGTTTAGTAATCACGACGTTCGTAAAAGCATATGTGGTCCAGTGGTCTTGATCCGTTCGCATAAGGTTTATGGAGTTTGATTCTTGAATTAGATGTCTTTTTTTTTCTTTAGACAAGAAACATACGTATAATATAAATTACAAGATATCACGCAAACACCTCTTTGGTTTAGTTGTTTTTTTTTTGAGCAAAAACCTATTTGGTTTAGTGGTCTGACCACGTTTCACCTTCTATATGGTCGGTCTCAGGTTCAAGCCCTTTGCTCGGCGCCGGTATTTTATGTTTATTTCACGCGCTGCAGGAGGTGGGAGGCAGGCCGGATGGGAGGCTCGGGCCGGATTCGGCCCATAGGGGATGAGGCTGGGCTGAGGGAGATAAAGGGAGATGGGCCTCGCGCGCTGAGGGAGGTGGGAGGCAGGCCGGTTGAGATTCTCGGGTTGGATTCGGCCCATACAGGGGATGGGGCGGGCTTTGAGGGAGGGAATAGGAGTTGGGCCAGATTGAGGGCGAATTTGGCCTATTTGGGGTCTTATGAGTTTTATAACATTTTACAAATGATATTTAAAAAAGAGTTTTCAAACCTAATTGAATGCAAGCGTAGTTTGAAAATACTTTTGCACACAAATATACCCTATACATAGGGCATGAATACAACAAAACTTTATCACCTATGTCGTATTTTAGTTTAATTGAAAAAATATGTCTTCCTCCTTTAATTACTCACCGCTACAAAAAAGTATTCGTAGCAACGCCTCCTTTTTTTATGGACAGCTCTATATTGAGCCGTCTCTACAAATAGTGCCCAAACAAGCCGCCCCAGCCGTCCCTATAAATGATCCGATTTGTAGGGGCCTACAGATAGATGCCGAATAGTAAAAATTAAGCACTAAAATTCGAATATTTTTAAACAATCTTGATGGAGAAATGACCAAAATAAAAGTTATAGATCTCGAAAAGTTATGAAACTTTGTTGTTTACAATTTTTTCATTTGAAATCATTTACTGCTTCAAAATACTGTTTGAAATTCAATTTTGAAATGATTGAAGAACTCTGATTTCTCTTTTTAATCCACGGCTAAAACTTATAACTAATATTTCTCCCTCATACTAACTTTAAATTTGATGATTTTTTTTCTAAAATTTTCTAAAATCATGCTCTATCAATTTATTGTGTTCTTACAGCTATTATTTGTCCATCTTTTCATGTGACTCTGTTTTATCTATTTGAGTTTTGAATTTCAAAAAATGATAACTTCAAACGTCATTTTAAAATATTAAATGATTTCAGTTGAAAAAGCCATGAAGATAAAAGTTGTAGAACTCATCAAGATTTACAACTTTTATTTTGGTTATTTCTTCATCTAACAAAGTGGTAGTAACATTGTTCATAAAATTTACGTATCTCTCTTATCGTTCCATAAACTATAAGAGGGATATATAAAATTTGTGAATAATGTTACTATTACTGTGTCGGATGATCAAATATTCAAAATAAAAGTTGTAGGTCTCGGAAAGTTATAGAACTTTGTATCTGATAACTTTTTTATTTGAATTCATTTTGTCAAGGAAAACTACGTTTGAATTTCAATTTTTTCAAATGACATCGGATGGAGAAACAACCCAAAAAAAGTTGTAGATCCCAACAGGTTATACAACTTTATAGTTGATAACTTTTTGATTTGAAATAATCTGTCAAGGAAAACTACATTTGAATTTTCAAAATTTTGAAATGTGAATTTTTTAAACGACCTCGGATGAATAAACAGCAAAAACAAAAATTGTAGTTCTCGAAAAGTTATGAACCTTTGAAGTTGACAACATTTTGATTTGAAGTCATCTTGTCAAGGAAAACTACATTTGAATTTCTTAAATTTGGAATTCTTATTTTGTAAACGACCTCGGATGGAAAAACTATCAAAATGAAAGTTGTAGATCTCGAAAAGTTATGAAACTTTATGGTTTATAACTTTTTTATTTGAATTCGTTTACCTCAAACAATCAATTTAAACTCAGTTTAGAATAACATGTGGGGAACCAAAATCCAATATGGACATAAGTGAGTGTGAGATGTAGTGGTAGAGAAGGGTACGCGCGAGGGGCCTTCCTAGATTAAAAAATATTTCCTATTTTTTTGGTTTGGATTTGTGAATTTTTGGAAACAAATTTATAGGAGCGGCTCAATATTCAGCCGCCCCCTACAAATCCGATTTGTAGGGACGTTTCGCCAGCCACCCCTACAAACCGGCCATTTGTAGTAACAGTTCGGTAGGAGCGGCTGGCCAAACCACCCCTATAAACCATCCTGGACCACCCCTATAAATCGCTACTGGCGTAGTGACTACTTCGGCCCCGTTCGCTGTTTCGACTAATTTGTTGTGAGAGAAAAATACTGTTCTGACTGAAAAAAAGTTGAAAAATACGGATTATAAGACAAACGAATAGGGCCTTCATATGTATAGTCCAGTGTGTTGTCGTTAGGGATGGAAACGGATCGGATACGGACGCATATCACTGATATTACATTTGTTTTCATATTTCTGGTCGGATTCGGATTCGAATACAGATAGTGTCAGCCATGCAAGATAAGATACGATTAGACGTTGACATAATAAATATGCGATTTGAGTATTCGGATACGGATACGGTATCGAATATTGAATATCTAGACTCGGATACGGACAGATCTGAACTCTTCTAAACAGATTCGGACTCCAATACGGTCGGAAAATATCCGCACGGTTTTCATCCCTAGTTATCGTGCAATATATGCTATATAAGTCTCGTTGTAACGTATGTTTGCTAGTTTAATTCTAAAATACAATTGTAATACCTATAATATTTTCTGAAACAAAGACTCACAACTTTGATGAACTTTGTTTTTTCTAGTATTTTATTTAATTATTTTTCTTAATATAAATATGTTTCCTCCGTCACTCGTGCAAACACCCGCCCTAGGTGAGCCAGAGGCCCAGAGTCCACGAGCGGATGAAGTACGGATGAATTAGCTGCTACAGTGTAGACATATATGATGAAGTGCGCAAAATATAACAAAACTCAACCTCACTATTCCCACTCTCTCAAGTTCGAGCGCCTATGTTTCAACGTTTTATTACTAATCCCACTTCGAAGGCTCCTGAGCTGGCCTCCACTCGTGGGCCGTGTGGTGTAGGTTTGCTAACACATACTTTCTCCATCCCGTAAATTTTGCAATTTTAGGAGTGCGGGAGAAACCAAAGAGTGATACGAAATTATGTAAATATATCTTTGAAAAGTACTCCCTCCGTCTCGTAAATTTTGCAATTCTAGAATTCAAATTTGTTTGAAATTTTTTTGGAGGCTCTATCATAGTAGGCTATCACATCATGTGAGACCCACATAAAGACCCCGTACCACCAACCATCCGCTCTTGTCAGGGATATTTCTCTTGAACGCTTGTCCGCGCGCCAGATGCTTCTCGTTGCTACACCAGCTTGTTTAAGGGGGCTGATTATTTAGTGCCACATGTGGCAACTCATGGCCACAAGTTTTCTATTGTTGCGTGTGGACTGCAATGATTATAAAGTTGTACAGTACTGCAACCATAACTTATCTGACTACTTTTTAAGGGTATTTATGTAATTTCGCACCACTCCCCTATCCTAGAATTGCAAAATTTACAAGATGGAGGAAGTAGTCTGATAAATTGCGGCTGCAATACGTATAACTTTCTAATCATTACAGTACACAAGCAACAATAGAAAACTTGTGGCCATGAGTTGCCACACGTGGCGCTAAAGAATCAACCCCCTTAGGGCTCCGTTCGTTTAGAGCAAATTCGGACCTGAAAGCATTCCGGCTATGGAATACTTATATAAACTTTAGTAATGAATTCGGCCGGAAATAATTTCCGGGGTCAATCCCCAGGAACCGAACAGGGACTAAACAAGCTGGTGTAGCAAAGTGTTCAAGAGAAATATCCGTGACAAGTGCGGATGGTCAGGGTCTTTATGTGGGTCCCACATGATGTAATAGCCTACTAAAAGTTTTGGATAAACTTGAATTTAAAATTGCAAAATTTACCGAACGGAGGGAGTATAAAAAACAAAAATCCTCCTCTCTACCTATTTAGTATTCTTTTTTCGCATGTTATCCTTTGGCTAGGTGGCAGTAGGACCCGAATCTTCCGGTGCCCTCGCAGGGTGCCGAGTAGTTCCTGTCGGTGTTGCAGTTACAAATTTGGGCCGTATGGGCCGTAAAATTTGTCTTTTTTCTCTCTTTGGTAAATGAGCCAACGAATAAACTTGTTTTATTAGAGCATCTCTAAGAGTTCTCTAAATCCCTTGGTAGTTTTTTAGCAAGATAAGAAAAAATCCCTCTTCAACAACTTTTAATCTATCCTCCTAATATTTTAGAACTTGAGAAAAGTCACCCTGTAACGTGTAAAGTTACGCGCTTCAGAGTCGTGCGTATCTTCTCTCTCCCGCACGTGTTTGTCGGCCAATTTAAAGATGGAAGGGCGTGGAAAGAATAAAGAGTAGGAAAGGGTTCCTGATGCAAATGTATAAGAGAGAAACAGAAACAATATATAAAAATAGTTAGGATAATTTATAAATAGTATATGATTCCTGATGTAAAATTGTCATCTATATCTTAGAAGTGGATTATTTAAAACTCTTAGGGATGACATTCTTTGTTTCTTCCAATACTTTTTTAGGAGTCGTAAAACTTTATGTTTTAGGAAGAAAATATTTAGTACTCTTGAATAAGCTCTTAGCTTCACCCAAGAGCGTGTACGTGTCTATATGCAGATTTATTTCACTTTTTCTTGTTTATTTATATTTATATTTTCCTTTTTATTTTGCTTCCAATTATTTCATTTTCTTTTATTTTTTCGTGGTTTTTGTCCTTCTTTTCATTTTTATCTTTCTTTTACTTTTTAACTATAATGCATTATTTTCTTTATTTCATTTTTATTTTCATGGTTTATTCTTTTTCGTCTTTTCTTTTTTCTTCTATTCTTTTTTCTCTTTTCTATGTTTTTATTCTCTTATTCGTTTCATTTTGTTTTTTATTTCCCCTTTTTAGTTTACTATAATTAACTTTTTATTTCCATTTTTTTATTTCAAAGATACATATAATGTTCATACAAAATATATGTAATGTTCTGCGATATATTCTTTAGACATTTCTCCATTTGAGCGCACCGACAATCATTTCACACAAGCAACCCATTAGTGAGCGGCTGAAAGCTCTAGTTTGGTTTTGGTGAATTGATAAAATCCTAAGTGCTAACCTAGTTTATCAAGTGATCATGAGATAGGTAGCACATTTCAAGTGGTGAAGCAAATGAAGATCATGACATGATAATGGTGATGCCATGATGATGATCAAGTGCTTGGACTTGAAAAGAAGAAAGAGAAAAACAAAAGACTCAAGGCAAAGGTATAAATTTAAGGAGCCATATTGTTTTGGTGATCGAGACACTTAGTGATTGTGATCACATTTAGGATCGATAGCCGTACTATTAAGAGGGGTGAAACTCGTATCGAAATACGGTTATCAAAGTGCCACTAGATGTTCTAACTCATTGCATATGCATTTATGATCTAGTGGAGTGCTAACACCCTTGAAAATGTTTGTGAAAATATGCTAACATATATGCATAAGGCGATACACTTGGTGGTTGGCATATTTGAGCAAGGGTGTAGAAGATAGAGTTGAAAATGAGTTGGTCACGGAGTGACCGGACGCTGGCCTCATTTGGACCGGTGCGTTCGGTCAGTAGAAGCTGCAAGGACGCTGGCATCGGTCTCTGATCGGACGCTGGGTCACTTAGTGACTGGACGTTGGAGGGGTGCGTCCGGTCCTGCTGATGTGGCAGCGCACAGAAGAGTCACTGTGTGACCGGACGCTGGGTGAGTCCGGTCGAGCATGACCAGAAAAGTCATCTCTGGATGTTTACTAGAAACGATCGGACGCTGGGGCTCAGCGTCCGGTCACTTTGAGGTGCTGCATCCGGTCATCACTTGACCGTTGAGATCGAGCGATCGACATTTGAAGAGATGGGACACATGGAACGCATCGCGTGATCGGATGCTGAGGTCCAGCGTCCGGTCAATATAACCGGAGCGTCTGGTTACCCCACGTTGTGCCTTGTGAATGGGTACAATGGCTCTATTTCGTGGGGGCTTTTATTTAAGCCCTATGGCCGGCTCAAGCTTACTCTCTTGGCCATTTGCATTGACATAGCAACCTTGTGAGCTTAGCCAAAGTTCTCCTACTCATCTTCATCATTGATTCATCATCTTTGTGAGATTGGGAGAGAATCCAAGTGCATTGCTTGAGTGTTTGCATCTAGAGGCACTTGGTGTTCGTGTTTCGCTGCGGGATTCGCTTGTTACTCTTGGTGGTTGCCGCCACCTAGACGGCTTGGAGCAGCGAGGATCGTTGAGCGGAAGTTGGTGATTGTCTCCGGCTCCGATCGTGGTGATTGTGAGGGGTTCTTGACCTTTCCCCGGTGGAGAGCCAAAAGGTACACTAGTGGATTGCTCGTAGCTTGTGTGATCCTCATCTTGTGTTGGTTGTGCGGCACCCTATTGAGGGTTTGGCGTATGATGCTACTTAGCGCGTGAACCTCCAAGTGAGTGAATCGCCACAACGAGGACTAGCTTGTCGGTAAGTAAGTGAACCTCGGTAAAAATCATTGTGTTCATCATTTGATTCCGAGGTGATTGGTCTTCATTGATATTGATTCTTGTGATTGATTGGTTCACTCCACGACACGGCGGTATAATTATATTGCTCTCTCTCTTTATATTACCGCAAACTAGTTATCAAGCTCTTTAGTGTAGCTAGTTGTGAGAGCTTATTAGTTTGGTTAGTGTGGCTCTTTAGTTAGTCTTTGAGAGCACACTTAGTGTAGTGCCATAGCTATTGTGTGGTTAGAGACAATAGAAACTAAAATTGTGGTAGGTGGCTTGCATTTTTAGTAGGCTAGCGCAACACTTGCTTCACCTCATAATTGTCTAACCGGTTTGTTAAGTGTTGTAGAAATTTTTATTAGGCTATTCAACCCCCCTCTAGCCATTAGGACCTTTCAAGTGGTATCAAAGCCGAGGTCACCGTGATTTGAGGCTTAACAACCTTCGGTGTAAAAATGACTCAAATCAACAACACCAAGAAGCCACCCAATTTGATGGCATAAATTATCCGTATTGGAAATCAAAGATGACCACACATATCAAGTCAATGAATATAAGAGTGTGGAAGGTGGTAGAAATCAAAATTGAGATTGAAGATCTGGAGAATCCCACCGCGGCCGAAGAAATGCTTCTCCAAAACAATGACATTGCTCTAAGTGCCATTCATGATGCAATTGATGAAAGAACATTTGAGCAAATCAAGAATATTGAGATGGCTCATAAGGCTTGGAAGACGTTGAAAGAATCATTTGAGGGCACTCAAGCCATGAAGGGTGCAAAGGCATACATTTTCAAAGAGAAGTTTGCAAGGTTCAAGATGAAGGAGGATGAGAGTGTGCCAGAGATGTTCCATAGACTTCAAGTGCTTGTCAATGATCTCAAAGCACTTGGTGAAGAGGTGAAGGACAATGACTTCTCCCACAAGTTCTTGAGATGCTTACCTTCAAGATTTGGCACATTGGTCACTATTCTAGTGAGTGAGAAGTGGTTTGGACACCATGACACCAAACCAAGTGTTGGGAGATATAATGACCGATGATACATATAGAGATGATGATGAGAAGGAAGAAAAGAAGGAGAAGAAAGATGAGAATAAGAAGAGTGTGGCCTTCAAGGCCACATCATCCAAGGGCAAGGCAAAGCAAGATACATCAAGTGAAGATGATGGCTCGTGGGATGATGATGATGATGAGAAGATGGCTCTCTTTATCAAGAAATTTAGCAAGTTCATGATGAAGAAATGGTACCATGCTAGAAGAAAGAAATCTTTATCCAAGAACAAGGAAGAGTCAAGAAGGTGCTTCAAATGTGAAAGCAAAGATCATCTTGTTGCTCAATGTCCATACAATAGCGACAATGATAATGACAACAAGAAGAACAAGAAGAAGGACAAGAAAGAAAAGAAAGAGATAAAGGACAAGATGACCTTCAAGAAGAAGAAGGGTGGTTCATATGTGGTCACTTAGGATAGTGATGCTTCCTCAAGTGATGATGATGATAGTGATGATGACAAGACCACCAAGAAGAAGGCACTTGCAAGCATTGCAATCAATGAGAAGCCTTCACTCTTCGACACTCCATCATGCTTCATGGCTAAGGCCACTAAAGTATAAATTTGTGATAATGGAAGTAACGAGGAACATGATAATGAAAATAAAAATGAAAATGAAAGTGATAGTGATGATAATGAACCTACTAAGGATGAACTATTTGACATGCTAGAAGATGCTAGAGAACACTTTGATATCAAGAGAAGAGAATGCAAAAGCTTGCGTAAGGAACTAAAAGCCCTTAAGCAAGCCTTTGATGAGCTCAATGCATCTCATGAGAGGCTAGAGGAAGCCCATGAGAAGCTTGGCAAGGCTCACAAAAAGCTTAAAAAGGCTCATTCCTCTTTGCTTGATGAGCAAAATAAATAGAAGCATGTTGAAACTTGCAATGTAGGCTTAACTTGTGATATAATTGATGAATCATTATCTATGCCTATCATTGTTGCTCCCGCTAACCCTTTTTGTAGTACTTCTACTTCCATCTCATCTAGTAGTGATGGTCTCACTTGTGATACCTCACTAATGGTTGAGAATGAGAACCTCAAGAAGGAGGTCAATAAGGTCACTCACACCTTGGCTAAGGCCTATGGTGGTGAGGACCACTTGCTTATGTGCTTGGGTAGCCAAAGAGCTTCTCTCTACAAAGAGGAATTAGTCTATACCCCCAAGAAAGACAAGGCGGCCTTTGCTCCTCACAAGACTAGTTTTGTGAAGAACAATGGTCGGTTTTGCACTAGTTGCAAGTAAGTTGGTCATGTAGAGCAAAAGTGCATGAACAATAAGTCACAAGCTAATGTATCCTCCATTAAGCTTGATTCTTTCTATGTACTTACCAAGGGTGGAAATGGTGTAAAGGCTAAGTTCATTGGTAAACTATGGATGGGCTCAAAGAAGAAAGCCATTTGGGTACCAAAGAGCTTAGTGACTAACCTTCAAGGACCAAAGCAAGTTTGGCTACCTAAAAGGAATTGATCTTTTGTAGGTCAATTACAAAGCCGGAGGAAGGCATTGGGTTCTTGATAGTGGGTGCACTCAACACATGACCGGTGATGCAAGAATGTTCAACTCAATCAACACAAATGGCAATGATGGTTATGATAGTATTACATTTGGTGATAATGACAAAGGCAATATCAAAGAGCTTGGTAAGATTGCAATATCTAATGATATGAGCATTTTTAATGTGTTGCTAGTAGAGAGCTTGAACTTCAATTTGCTATCCGTGGCTCAATTGTGTGATCTTGGATTCAAATGTATATTTAGGGTAGATGATGTAGAGATCATAAGTGTGGATGGCTCTAACTTGATCTTCAAAGGCTTTAGATATGAGAATCTATACTTGGTTGATTTCAATGCTAGTGAAGCTAAATTATCTACATGTTTGTTCACTAAGTCTAGCATGGGTTGGTTATGGCATAGAAGGCTTGGTCATGTTGGAATGAAACAATTAAATAGATTGGTTAAGTATGACTTGGTTAGAGGCTTGAAAGATGTTGTGTTTGAAAAGGATAAGCTTTGTAGCTCTTGTCAAGCTGGCAAACAAGTTGGAAACACCCATCCTAAGAAAAGTATGATGAGCACTAGTAAAGCATTTGAGTTGTTGCACATAGATTTGTTTGGGCCAACACAATACACTAGCATCGGTGGTAACAGATATGGATTTATGATAGTGAATGATTATACTAGATACATATGGGTATTCTTTCTAGTGGACAAAAGTGATGTGTTTGTAATATTCAAATCATTTGTCAAAGACATTCACAATAAGTTTCAAACAACCATCAAGAGAGTTAGAAGTGACAATGGTAGTGAGTTCAAGAACACTAAAATTGATGAGTTGTGTGATGAATTTAGAATTAGACATCAATTCTCGGCCATGTATACACTATAATCAAATGGTCTTGTTGAGAGGAAGAATAGAACACTCATTGATATGGCAAGGTCTATGCTTAGCGAGTACAATGTGAGTCAATTTTTTTGGGCCGAAGCTATCAACACGGTTTGCTATTGTAGCAACCGCTTCTATTGTCACCCATTGAAAGAGAAGATACCATATGAGCTCTTGAATGGTAGAAAGCCCAACATTGCATATTTTTGGGTCTTTGGTTGTAAATGCTATATCTTGAAGAAATGCACTAGATTGGGCAAGTTTGACAAGAAATGTGATGAAGGATTCCTACTTGGATACTCCACTACTAGCAAAGCATATAAAGTTTAGAATTTGGATAGTGGTACTCTTTAGAAAGTTCATGATGTTGAATTTGATGAAACCAAGGGTTCACAAGTAGAGAATGAGAACTTGGAAGATGTTAGAGGCATTCAACTTTCAAATACCATGAAGAACATGGATATTGGTGAATTAAGGCCTAGGCAAGTGAATGATGATGAAGATGATCAAGTACAAGTGCTCTCTAACTCAAATATGCTAGATGATACAAATCAAGCTAATACAAGTGGCTCTCATGACAATGAACAAAATCAAGTGGCTAGTACATCATCTCAACCCAATGATCAAGTAAGTGCAAGCAATCAAGTTCCAATGCTCCAACCAACAAATATTGCAAGGGATCATCCATTGGACACTATAATTGTGGATATTTCTAGAGGTGTACAAACAAGATTAAGATTGGCTTCATTTTGTGAGCATTTCTCATTTGTGTCATCCATTGAACCAAACAAGATAGATGAAGCATTGAAGGATGTTGATTGGATGAATGCTATGCATGAAGAATTGAATAACTTCACAAGAAATCAAGTATGTGAATTAGTAGAGAGACCAAAGGGACATAATGTAATTGGAACCAAATGGGTCTTTAGAAACAAGCAAGATCAAGATGGGATAGTAGTAAGAAACAAAGCAAGATTGGTAGCACAAGGATATACACAGGTTGAAGGTATTGACTTTAGAGAAACATATGCCCCGGTTGCTAGATTGGAAGCAATTAGAATCTTGCTAGCTTATGCTTCTGCCCACAACATAAAGCTCTATCAAATGAATGTTAAGAGTGCGTTCCTAAATGGTTACATTAATGAAGAAGTATATGTTGAACAACCTCCCGGTTTTGAAGATGACAAGAAGCCCAACCATGTGTACAAGTTGAAGAAGGCATTGTATGGCTTTAAGCAAGCACCTAGAGCATGGTATGAGAGATTGAGGGACTTCCTACTCTCCAAAGTGTTCATAATGGGCAAGGTTGACACCACCCTTTTAATGAAGAAGATTGAAAAAGATTTGTTTGTGTTGCAAATCTATGTTGATGACATTATATTTGGATCAACCAATCAAGACTTTTGTGATGAGTTTGGAAAGATGATGGCTAATGAGTTTGAGATGTCCATGATTGGAGAGTTGAGTTACTTCCTTGGTGTTCAAATGAAGCAATTAAAGAATGGTACATTTGTGAGTCAAGGAAAATATATCATGGACATGATCAAGAAGTTTAGCATGAGTGATAGCAAAGTCATTAGCACACCAATAGGAACAAATGGAAACTTAGATAGTGATGTAAGTGGCAATATGGTGGATCAAAAATTATATCGGTCTATGATTGGAGGCCTACTCTGTGTGACCGCATCAAGGCCGAATGTCATGTTTAGTGTATGCATGTGTGCAAGATTTCAAGCCTCACCAAGAGAAAGTTAGTTGAAGGCTACAAAGAGAATATTGAGGTACTTGAAGCATACACAAAATATTGGTTTGTGGTATCCCAAAGGAGCAAAGTTTGAGCTAGTTGGTTACTCCAACTCAGATTATGTGGGATGCAAGGTTGAAAGGAAGAGCACCTCGGGCACATGTCAATTGTTGGGAAGATCACTTATTTCATGGTCATCAAAGAAGCAAAATAGTGTTGCATTATCAACCGTCGAAACCGAATACATATCCGCCGATAGTTGTTGTGCACAAATACTTTGGATGAAGGCCACTTTGAGTGACGTTGGAATCAAGTTCAAGAAAGTGCCATTGCTATGTGACAATGAGAGTGCAATCAAGTTGACCAACAATCCGGTTCAACATGCAAGAATAAAACACATTGATGTCCGCCACCATTTCATAAGAGATCACCAACAAAAAGGGGACATTTGCATTAAGAGTGTAGGCACTGAAGATCAACTTGCCGATATATTCACCAAGCCATTGGATGAGAAAAGGTTTTGCAAGCTAAGGAATGAGTTGAACATATTGGATTTCTCAAATATGTGTTGATGCAGCCCCCACTTATATGGCATGCCTCTCCTTCAAGCAATCCCAGATAAAAATTGATTGGCATGTCATATATCCTTGCTAAGGACTTGTTTAGTGCATCTAGACATCTTTCACATTTAATAGGCTCATTCATGAAAATCAAATAAATTTGATGTTTGTATGGTACCACTATTGCTTCTATGCTTTATTTGGTCTAGTGGTAGCATATGACATGTTTATGGGCTTGTAAACCTAGTGTTTGATCTAGAAAAAGAGCTCTAAGTGTTTAACTCAACATGGTACAAGATAACTCTTATTCGGAGGTGTGAAGAAGCTTGTCTTTGGATCAAACCGAGTTAAATATCTTTGGCATATAATCTAGATTGGACCAAATTTCGAAAAATGATCCTCACCCCATTGATTAACATTGATAATCCTAACCTATCTATAATTTAAGTCTTTGTGGTCATTGATGACAAAGGGGGAGAGAAACAAAGATACGAGTGATAGGAGAGTATTTGACATAGGGGGAGAGATATGATAAAGGAAAGGGATCAATTAAATTTTGAGCACATAAGTAGGGGGAGCAAGCTCATGAACTTGTATGGTGCATTTGAATGTGCATGTCATATATTTGCTTGCATGGCACATGTTTTAAAATTTCAATATCCATGTTTGTGTTGTGTATGCTTGTTGTAGGTTTGAATGATGAAATAAAAATCTAGCATGCATAGGTTATCTAGTGATTTTATTTCCAAGTGTTTCCAAATGGTATCAAGCTAACCATGGTGCTAAGGATGGTATAATGGTGCACTCCGATTGGTATCACGCTTCAAAGGTCCATCTTTTATACCTTAGCATCATTTGGTAGACATTGACTCCTATATTTCCTATCTAAGCATATGTGCAAACTACAATCCAAACTCGTAGCACATATGCAGGGGGAGCAATTGCTACCATATGGGATTCATGAAACTTGTCCATATCCTTTTACACATGGTAAATATGCTTGGACAAGAAACATGGATTCAATTGAATTTCAATTCATATCTTTGTGAAAGGGTTGTCATCAATTACCAAAAAGAAGGAGATTGAAAGCTCTAGTTTTGTTTTGGTGAATTGATAAAACCCTAAGTGCTAACCTAGTTTATCAAGTGATCATGAGATAGGTAGCACATTCCAAGTGGTGAAGCAAATGAAGATCATGACATGATTATGGTGATGCCGTGATGATGATCAAGTGCTTAAACTTGAAAAGAAGAAAGAGAAAAATAAAAGGCTCAAGGCAAAGGTATAAATTTAAGGAGCCATTTTATTTTGGTGATCGAGACACTTAGTGAGTGTGATCACATTTAGGATCGATAGCCGTACTATTAAGAGGGGTGAAACTCGTATCGAAATGCGGTTATCAAAGTGCCACTAGATGCTCTAACTCATTACATATGCATTTAGGATCTAGTGGAGTGCTAACACCCTTGAAAATGTTTGTGAAAATATGCTAACACATGTGCACAAGGTGATACACTTGGTGGTTGGCACATTTGAGCAAGGGTGTAGAAGATAGAGTTGAAAAGGAGTTGGTCACATAGTGACCGGACGCTGGCCTCGTTTGGACCGGCGCGTCCGGTCAGTAGAAGTTGCAAGTACGCTGGCGTCGGTCTCTAACCGGACGCTAGGTCACTTAGTGACCAGATGCTGGAGGGGTGCGTCCGGTCCTACTGATGTGGCAGTGCACAGAAGAGTCACCGTGTGACCGGACGCTAGGTGAGTCCGGTCGAGCATGACCGAACGCGTCCGGTCGTGAAAAGTCATCTCTGGATACTTACTGGAAATGACCGGACGCTGGGGCTCAGCGTCCGATCACTTTGTGCTGCTGTGTCCGGTCATCACTTGACCGTTGAGATCGGGCGATCGGCATTTGAAGAGAGGGGACACGTGGCACGCATCGTGTGACCGGACACTGAGGTCCAGCGTCCGGTCAATATAACCAGAGCGTCCGATCACCCCACGTTGTGCCCAGTGAAGGGGTACAACAGCTCTATTTCATGGGAGCTTCTATTTAAACCCCATGGCCGGCTCAAGCTCACTCTCTTGACCATTTGTATTGACATAGCAACCTTGTGAGCTTAGCCAAAGTTCTCCCACTCATCTCCATCATTGATTTATCATCTTTGTGAGATTGGGAGAGAATCCAAGTGCATTGCTTGAGTGTTTGCATTCAGAGGCACTTGGTGTTCGTGTTTCGCTGCAGGATTCGCTTGTTACTCTTGGTGGTTGTCGCCACCTAGACGGCTTGGAGCAGCGAGGATCGTCGAGCAGAGGTTGGTGATTGTCTTTGGCTCCGATCATGGTGATTGTGAGGGGTTCTTGACCTTTCCCTGGCAGAGAGCGAAAAGATACACTAGTGGATTGCTTGTGGCTTGTGTGATCCTCATCTTGTGTTGGTTGTGCGGCACTGTATTGAGGGTTTGGTGTGTGATGCCAATTAGCGCGTGAACCTCTAAGTGAGTGAATCGCCACAACGGGGACTAGCTTGCCGGCAAGCAAGTGAACCTCGGTAAAAATCATTGTGTTCATCATTTGATTTCGAGGTGATTGGTCTTCATTGATATTGATTTTTGTGATTGATTGGTTCACTCCTCGACACGGTGGTATAGTTATCTTGATCTCTCTTTATATTACCGCAAACTAGTTATCAAGCTCTTTAGTGTAGCTAGTTGTGAGAGCTTGTTAGTTTGGTTAGTGTGGCTCTTTAGTTAGTCTTTGAGAGCACACTAACTTATTGTAGTGCCATAGCTATTGTGTGGTTAGAGACAATAGAAACTAAAATTATGGTAGGTGGCTTACATTTTTAGTAGGCTAGCGCAACACTTGCTTCGCCTCATAATTGTCTAACCGGTTTATTAAGTGTTGTTGTAGAAATTTTTATTAGGCTATTCACCCCCTCTAGCCATTAGGACCTTTCAGCGACCTAGCCACCTTCTACGCGATTGCGCTTTAGCGCCGAGTAACCATGTACATGTTTCTTCTTTTTTTCCTTTCTTACATTTTTATTTTCCTTTTTGTTTTCCTTTTCTATGGTTTTCTATTCTTCTTTTTATTTTCTTTATATTTTTTAGTCTTTCTTTGATTTTTACTAATTATGATTTTTCTTTATTTCATGTTTTTTCATGTTTTATTTTTTCATTATTGGGTTGTGAGCTATAGAAGAAACCATGTTGCACCTTTTTTCTTTCTTTCTTTTCTTTCGTTCCTTTCGTCACTTTTTTGGACTTTTCTTCTTTTCATTTCTTTTATCCTTTACATTTCCCTTTTTCTACTTCATTATTTTATTATTATTAATTATTTTTTTCTTGTTTCATGTTCTATTTTTTCATTACTTTATGAGATACATGTGGTGTTCGAGAAGTATACATGTAATGTAATAATGTTTCTTTGGATGTTCACTAGTATAAATATGATGTTCATATAGTACTCATGAGATGTTCGGTAGTATTTTTTAGGTTGTTCAAGTGCTATCCATATATTATTCTTTTTTATTTTCCTTTATTACATGTTTCTTTTCTTTTTATTATTTCTGTTTTCCCTCCTGTCTTGTTGTGCTGTTCATATATTATACATGTGATGTTCTATGATGTATTTTGAGATGTTCACGTAGTATAAACAGGATGTTCAATAGTAATCTTTAAGAATTCGCATGGTACTTGTGATATGTTCCGTGATATATTTTAGGTTGTTCAAATAGTATCTAGTGATTTTCTCTTTTGTTTTTCTTCTCTCATGTGATTTTTTTCTATTTTTCTATTATTTTTGTTTCCCCTTATGTTTTGCTCAATATTTTATTATTTTTTTTGTGTTTATTTATTTATTTATTTCTATATAATAGCATTTGTTATGTTTTTTAATTCCCTTTTCCTTCTTCTGTGTTTTACTCTAATCAATTATTTTAATTATCCATTTTATTTATTTCCATGTTTTGATTTTTCATTCCCTATATTCTATGATATACTTGTGATGTTCACGTAGCATGGCCTGATGTTCTATGAATTTTTTCATGTTTAGGTAGTATAAATGAGATGTTTTATGATTTTTTTAATATTCACGTAGTATATCTTAGGATATTCAATTAGTACCCATATGATGTACTCTTTTATCTTCACAAATATTATAGTACAAATCTTATGAACTTATATTTTTTTAGATCTAGAATATTGTTCATGTGAACCGAGAATAGTTTTATTATAGAGGCAGAACATTGTTTTCTAAACCTAGTACATCGCATCTACCAAGCTTCACATTGCATCCATGCATAGAGAAATCAAGAGTCACTACTACAAAAAAACTTAACCGAGGCATTTGGCAAAGAGGCTTAGAGGCGGGTGGGCTTTTGAATCACCTCAATTAATGCCTGGGATTAACCGACGTGGTCATTTTTATTAACCGAGGCAGTCATAAGCAACTGCCTCGCAAAATTGATTTATGGAGGCAGTTAAAATCTGTTAACGGAGGCGGGTCTTATAAGAGACCTGCCTCCAAAAATACCCCCATTTTCGTAGGTGGGCCTCTTATAAGGTCCGCCTCGAACAAAAAGGCCGAGGCCCAAACAAGCCCAGACGAGGCCCGATAGACACGTTCTAATATAAATACAAAGCTTAGGGTTTCACTCTCACCTCACCCTCCCACCCTCTCACAGCGCCACCGCTGGTCCCCTTCTCCCCTGCCCGAGCGCCCCTCCTCCCTCTCCGTCACCTGCTCCTTCTCCCCTCCTCGAGCAGGGCCGGCACCCTCTCCTTCTCCCCATCCCTCTTCCCCTCTTCCTCACTGCCGTAAATCTCTTCCTCTCTCATCCTCTCCCTCTTACGGCGACGCGCAGGTGCGCCCATGGCGGCGCAGGCCCCCCTTCTCTGGGCGGTGCATTTGGAGGTCGAAACCCTCCACTAACGGTGGGCTTGTGGTGTCCTTCCATGGCAACGGCTTGCGGGTCGCGAGCACATGGCGGCCTTCCTCGGCGGTGGATCCAGCGCCACCACCTCAACCACCTTGGATCAGGCACCTCCTCCACACAGATCCAGCAACAGTAACTCCTCCTCCATGCAGATTCGATAGCAGTAGCACCTCCTCCATGTAGATCTGGTGGGCGGTGGTGTCCCTCCCATCACTGGTGCCTCCTCTCCCCTTCACCAACACCGATCCAGTGAGGAAGAGCCTGGATCCAAAGAGGACGAGCCCAGATCCGGCGAGGAGGAGCTTGAATCCGAGCGTGCTCGTGCGGTGGCGGTGGATCCAGCGAGGGTAGGAGCTCCTTCCAGATCTAGGCAGTAGGGGTGGCCGCATCTTGGCCCAGATCCAGACCTAGTTTGGGCTATGGGCTTTTTTTATTTTTTTATTTGATTTACCGAGGTGGGCATTTCAACCGCCTCGATAAACATTGATTTACTGTGACGTCTGGACTGAGGCGGTTGTGATGCTTGCCTCGGTTAATCATTTTGCCTGCCTTGGAAAAGTTTACAGTAGTAATGAGTTAGGGTTTGAGAGAAGATTTCAAGAAAAGGAGAAGAGAGAGCTTTTGAGCTAACCATTGATTGAGATGGAGATGCTCCTAGTGCTTCAGATGGTGTTGATCCTTCCTTGTTTTTCTTCTTTTCTTTGTCTTCCTTCTCTTCTTGTCCTCACTCCCCCCTGTAGTTCTTCCCTTGTTCTTCCTTGTGGAGATAGGGAGAGAGTGGGGAATGGTTGAGTGGGTGAGAGAGTGAGTAGAATTGGCTTTCCTCTGTTGAAGGCATTTCCCATTTCATGCTAACATGTGGGTCCCAAGAGACAGAGTTGAGGATAGCTCATTCCAACTTTATTATGTTGAACTTAAGATTTGATAGATGATTCACCGATTTAGTCGGGACGTTT
>CAJGYO010000010.1:51466770-51626770 GCA_904845875.1 Miscanthus lutarioriparius | reverse complement strand
TGGTTAGGTGACTTTCACAAAGCAACATTCGCTGAAAGACCTACGAAGGAGGAGGAGAAGGAGGATGAGGATGAGGAGCCAGAGCCAACCGGAAAGGCGTTCTACCAAATGTTGTCTTCGGCACAGAAGCACCTACACGAGAAGGCAACGGTTTCTCAACTGGATGCCATTCGACGCCTAATGGGGTTGAAGTCCCAGTACAACATGAGTCGAGCCTACTTCGATGGTATGTTGGCAGTTATTGGTGGGCTGCTTTCGGAGGGTCATATTCTGCCGAGCAGCTTCTACGAGTCACAGAGACTCCTTCATGCACTTAAGATGCCGTATGAGCAGATACATTGTTGTCCGAAGGGGTGCGTCCTATTTAGGAAAGATCACAAGGATGCAAAGTACTGTCTAAAGTGTAAATCCTCTAGGTATGTGGAGGTAGACAAAGGTGATGGCCAGAAGGAGCAGCTTGAGATCCCCATGAAAGTCCTACGGCACCTTTCGATCATACCGAGGCTCCAACGGCTATTCATAACCGAGGAGTCCGCGAAACAGATGACATGGCACAAGAATGGCATTCGATATAATCCTAACAAGATGGTACATCTAGCTGATGGTGAAGCATGGAAAAGCTTTAATCGCAAGCATCGTGACAAAGATCTTAAGGCCCGTAATGTACTTATTGCGCTGGCAACGGATGGGTTCAATCCTTATGGAATGATGTCGGCCCCATACACTTGTTGGCCCGTGTTCGCTATCCCCCTCAATCTCCCCCCTGGGGTCCTCCTTCAACGGCAAAATATATTCTTGACGTTGATAATTCCTGGACACCCGGGAAACAAAATGGGTGTGTACATGGAGCCTGTTTATGATGAATTGATCAGTGCTTGGAATGAAGGGGTATGGACTTACGACCGAGCTACAAAGAAAAACTTCAAAATGTATGTTTGGTAGCAGTACTCCATGCATGCCTTCCTGGCGTATGGGATATTCAGCGCCTGGTGTGTCCACGGGAAGTTCCCATGCTCGGTATGCAAGACAACTCTGGAGTTCATTTGGTTGAAGAAGGGTGGCAAGTTTTTGTCGTTCGACAAGCATCGACAGTTCCTCCCTCTTAACCATGCATTCAGACAAGACACCAAGAACTTCATGAAAGGTGTCAAGGTGATCGACCCTGAACCTCAGAAGATGACTGGTGCCCAGGTTCATGCTCAGATAGAAGCTCTCGTGGTCAATCCACAGAAAGATAGTCGAAAGAAAGATAATCCAAAGAAAGATTTCTTTATGGGATATGGTGTCGAACATATGTGGACTCATAAGTCGGGCTTGGAGAGGCTTCCCTATTTTGATGACCTTCTCCTTCCACATAATATAGATGTAATGCACACTGAGAAGAATGTCGCCGAAGCACTTTGGGCAACACTCATGGACATTCCTGACAAGACAAAGGACAACCCTAAGGCCATAGTGGACCAGGCAACGCTATGCGATAGACCAAAGCTAGAGATGCTGCCTGCAAGAGACGGCAAGCCATGGAAAAGGCCTAAGGCCGATTACGTCTTAGAAAAGAAGCACAGGACGGAAGTGATACAATGGATGCAGACGTTAAAGTTCCTAGATGGGTATGCAGCGAATCTGAGGAGGGGAGCGAACCCAGAGACTGGTCGAGTCTTAGGGATGAAGAGTCATGACTACCACATATGGATTGAGCGGCTTCTTCCGTCGATGGTTCGAGGCTACGTCCCTGAGAATGTCTGGAAGGTGCTGGCAGAGTTGAGCTTTTTCTTCCGCCAGCTTTGTGCCAAGGAGGTATCTGTGAAAGTGGTTGAGGAGTTGGTCAACTCAAGGCATATGCTCTGGCTCACATGGGCAAGGCGACGGCCGACATCGAGTACGACCTAGATGCCCCGCTTGAGGTGTACACCAACTTCAGCATCCACACCCGCCTCTCTTCGTACACGGAGGCGGCAAGGTCAGTCCATGGGCTGGGCTACGATCCGAGAACCGAGGAGCACCTTGATCCTCAGCTCGTGATGAGGGTGGGGCAAGGCAAGAAGCATGGGCGGTTCTGGATTGACGACGGCGTCCTCGACACAGCCTCTACTCCTCCTCTCCACTAGCTCCGAGCAGCGAGCACGAGCTCAAGTGTGCCCATACGCCAACGGCCGACCACGGTGTCGGCACTCCAGGTAAGCATTCCTGTTTCATTCATCGTTCTTTGACTTTTACATACCTTACCTATGCATTATTGAAACATTGGGGTCAAATGCTGCAGGCCCAGGTGCAGGAACTGCAGGCCGAGCGGGAGGCCGAGCGGTAGAGGCTACAGGCTTTGGAGGCCCAGCGGGAGCAAGATCAGCGGCAGATGGCCGAGATGATCAAGTTCATGCAACAAATTGGTCAGCAACAAGGTTGGGTGATCCCACAGACGCTGCTTGCTCTAGATCCACCTCCACAACGTCCTGATTCTACCCCGGTGAGTATAAGTATGAAGTTTTACTTTCTATGCTGAAACTTAGAGAAACCTAGTGAAACCTAGAGAAACCTAGTGGTGGTGGTGTGGTGGTGGTGGTGGTGGTCACGGTGTTGTGGTGCTCATGGTAGTGGTGGTGGTATGGTGGTGGTGGTGGTCATGGTGGTGATGTGGTGGTGGTGGTGGTGTGGTGGTGGTGGTGGTGAAGTGTTGGTGATGGCGGTGATGTGGTGGTGGTGGTGGTAGTGGCGGATATTTATCTTGCATATTTATCTCTTCTCTTGTCGCTCACGTGCAATCTCTTCTATTTTGTGCAGCATCAATCGGGGGCGGCGTCGAACCACCTCGGAGGGTCGCCGGGATCGCACGTTGGGCCATCCCAACCCGGATCGTCGCCGGGAGCTTCAAATGGCAGCCGTTGTGATATAATGCACTTGTGAACTTTGTGAACTATGCTTGTGTGTTTGGACTTTGGACTTGGGAGTCAAGATTATGATACTTGTATGCTATGTTTGTGTTTGTGGTGGATTGTGATATACATTTGTATTATATATATATATTTATGTGATATATAGTTTGTTATATATATATATATATATATATATATATATATATATATATATATATATATATATGATGTATATCTTGTTTGCAACAATGGAAGACTAAAAACCAAAAAAAATTGAATTTTTTCACTTCTTTGCCGAGTGTCATGACCATGACACTCGGCAAAGCTGGGAATCTGGGACACTAAGCTTCCTAGTTTTGCCGAGTGCCATGGTCAAGGCACTCGGCAAAGAAAATAAAAAAAACTGCTTTGCCGAGTGCCTACCTACAGCACTCGGCAAAGGAAATCCAAAAAAAAGAAAACAGGCACTCGGCAAAGCATTTAAAAAATAAAAATAAAAAACACATTTCTTTGCCGAGTGCCGACGCGTGGCACTTGGCAAAGGGGCCGTCACCGTGACCTGGCCGTCACGGCGGCTTTTCTTTGCCAAGTGCTGTCATGGCACTCGGGAAATCCTTTGCCGTGAAGGGATATGCCGATAGCTCTTTGCCGAGTATAGCACTCGGCAAAGACTTTGCCGAGTGCAAAGCCTTCTTTGCCGAGTGCAATTGCACTCGGCAAAGCATTCGTCTGCTGTAGTGTTACTTGTTAGGGTAGCTGAGGTTGGGATAGAAGCTCTTGATGATGTCAAGGATCTCAGTCATGCTTATTGGGTATGACCTGCAGATGTAGCGTCCGGACGCCTCCGGGGTCTCGTACACCCGGACTAGAGCCTCGGCGACGTCACGGACGTCCACGACGTTCTTCATCTTGTCGCCGACGGTGTCGCGGTCGCCTGGACAAGTGGGCAGCGCACGCACGTATCATTTCGTGCATTTGTGATATATATGTATGCGCGCGCGAACCAGAGACGCATGCATGGAGATGACAGAAGCAGTTATCAAAGTATTTTACCTTTGAGGTAGTCGATGAGGGTCAAGCTGCTGTTGTTCACGGTGGGCTGCAGCAGAGGTCCGAGACACCACGACGGGCAGACGCTCACCACGTGAAGCCTGGTTTCCTCGGCGTACACGAAGGCGGCGCGTTCGGCTAGCGTCTTGGACAGAAAATACCAGCCCTAGCGCACATCCATCCATGCATTTTCGTAATTAATATAATGCAGTCGCGGCATGCATCGGATAGATCACTGCACGTACCTTAATGGTTCTGCAGAAGTCCTCGTCGGACCACCACTCCTCGTCCAGGAAGACGCCGTTGGGGCACTTGGGGTTCACGGCGATGGCCGCGACCGACGAGACCACCACGACGCGGCGGACGTTAGCGTCGTGGCAGGCCCTGAGTACGTTGCGCGCGCCGTCCACCACGGGGGCCACGACCTCCAGCTCTGGGTCCGCGGGCTTGGACGCCGGGACGGGGCTGGCAACGTGGAAGACGCCGTCGCAGCCGGCCACGGCAGCCGCGACGCTGGCGTGGTCCAGCATGTCCGCCTTGAACAGCCGCAGTCGCTCCACGGCGCCGTCCAGCGCCATCAGGTGCGCGTGCTTCGGGTCGCCTGCATGCAAGCGCTCATATCACTAATGTTCTAGCTAGCTAGCCAACTTCCACGTCGTGGCCGCGGGTGGTCTTGCTTACTCGGGTCGCGCACGGTGCCGTGCACGACGTAGCTGCACCAGCCACGAGGCGATGAAGCCTCCAGCGCCCGTCACGCAAAACACCGACGTCGTCTGGCCTACGCATGCAGCGGCAGCCACCATCTTGTCGGTTTCGACGCCTACGATAAGCGTTTCTTTTCTGCTTCTATCGAATCAAAATGAGCTTTGCTTCAACGAGCCTTTGACTGGTACGATCTTCAGTGCACGGTGTCTGCCGTCTTTTATAGTATTCGCGCCATTGGCCAACAAGGTCATTTATGTCCTCGGAGTTTTCTTTTTTTGGAGTAATTTCCTACCGGAGTTTTGGAGTAATTTCCTACCGGAGTTGGTGGCACTACAAAATTGTATTCCGACTCACATACGACATCCATAACGTGCTGCTCCAGCTTCCTCATGAGTTGGGGGGCACCACAAAATTGTATCCCGAATTACGAGGATTTGAACATACAACGTGTTGAAGCATAAAACAAAAGCCTCCTGATTTTATATTAGACTAGCAAACATGTTTGTGCGTTGCAACAGAAGAAAAATATTATCAAATGCTTGACATGTTTGCTTAAGCTTGCTGCACGGCTCACTTACACATGTTAATTTGTATAGGTGCTATGTTGCTATTGTCAATTGTTGCTGTGATTTATGCAGCAATAACAAATGAACAATCACATTAATGGGTGAAAGCATCTAGGCCCCTAGTTGGGTTTCGGTAATTAATGACAATACATGATTATTGTGACTAACATGTGTTTTGCAGAGGCAATTAAGTTAGGTCACGGTAATGGCAATTGATTAGGCAATCATGGTTGTCATGCCCCTACGATGGAAATCGGTTCGGTTTTCAAAGGATGGACGACAAGGTTAATGATGGACTAGTTCTAAGTATCGTTTGGTGTTGAGGAGACACTTAGAGTAGTTTAGGACTTTGTTTTTCCTTTGGCCATACTATTAAGGGGGGTATGGGTGGGTAGTTTGACCAAGGTGAGCCTAGTGGGTTAGGTGTGGTGCACACTTGTCAAAACTAGCACTAGGTAGCTCCAAAATAGCCATAAGATCAATTGGAGCAAACTTCATTCACATATGATTGCGAGATGGAAGTGAATGGATGGTCAAATGCTGACCGGACGCTGGTTCCAGTGTGATCGGACGCTAGCGCAGAGTCCAGTCAGTTCATTTGATCAAGGTCAAGTCGTCTGGTGCGACCGGACGCTGAGAGGCGAGCAACCGGACGCTGGGTGCCAGCGTCCGGTCGACTCCAGTAAGGTTCCAGAGAGCGGTTTTTGCGACCGGACATGTCCGATCAGTACTGACCCTACGCTGCTCAGCGTCTGGTCACCACTTAACTGCTCGATTTCGGGGTGAACTGACCGGAGCATCCGATCAACTTGACCGGAGCATCCGGTCACCCCGCAGTGGCACATAACGGTTCGTTTTGAATGAGGGGTTATAAATACTTCCTCTATTCACTTAAGGGATCACTTTTGCTCATTCCAACAGGTGAGAAACACCCTTGAGAGTGCCAAGAAGAGCAAGGTCCTAGTGAGGTGATTGAGATTTGAGAATCCAAAAGAGAGCCCTCATTAGTGAAAGGAAGAGTAGCAAAGTGTGCATCCACCCTTCTCTTTAGGCTTATCGTGGTCAAGTGAGAGTTCGTGCTTGTTACTCTTAGTGATCGCCATCACCTAGACAGCTTGGTGGTGATTGGGACCTTGGTGATCATCCGGCGGAGCTTGTGGATGATCCAACTCAAGTTATGAGCGGTTGTGGGTGATTCACTGCGACGGAGTGCCAAAGAATCAACCCGTAGAGAGCACTTGATCCTTGCGTGGATCAAGAGGGAGCTACACCCTTGCGCGGGTGCTCCAACGAGAACTAGTGAGGAGTGGCGACTCTCAGATACCTTGACAAAACATCGCCGCGTTCCTCCTTCTCTCTTTACTTTGAGCATTTACTTTGAGCAATTCAATTCTTGTCTTTACATTCATAGAACTGCCATGCTAGAGTAAGATTGGAACTTAGGTTGCAAGACTTTTTGTGTGGTAGAATATTAGAAACACTTTCTAGACACAAGGTGTGAAGTGGGCTAACCGTAGGGTTTAATTATTGCAAAGAAATTTAGAATTAGCCCAATTCACCCCCCTCTTAGGCATCTTGATCCTTTCATTGGTATCAGAGCCTCGTGCTCACGAAATTAGACTTAACCGTCTAGAGAAAGATATCTCACAGGGATGGTCCTTCTCCTATCTTTGAGGGGGATGATTTTTCTTATTGGAAAATCTGCATGGAGGCGTATTTTGAAGCTCTAGATGTTGGAATAGTTAGAGCCACCTCACAAGGATTCCCAAAACCTCGGGATCCCATGCACCTTTAAGGCAATGAAGTAAATTACGAAAAATGGAATGCAAAGGCTCGAAACACCATCTTTAAAGGCATTTGCAAAGATGTGTTCAACCGGGTGAGGAACCACAAAGGCACCCATGCACTATGGTCGGACATTTGTGTGCTCCATGAGGGAACTAAGAGAAGCGCGCAAGCTTCCCCCTAGTCCTCGTTGGAGCCCCTCGCAAGGAATCCCTTGCAAGGGCCAAGCTCCTGGTCGGGTAACTCCGTGGATAGCCTCGGGCCTTTCCCACGCGTAAGTGGGTCTCCGATGTGCTTTCCGACAAGCCTCTCTCGGATGCTCCCCGCCGTCTTCACTATCAAGCTTCCGGCCAAAACGCCGCGGGCCTTGTTCCCTCCGGTACACGGTGGCGGCCACACCACAAACACGTTTGGTGTGATCTCGCAAGACTACAAGCCCCTCTGATGTACAACAATGGTGCGCGCAAGCACCGAGTGGTAAGAGGTATGGAACCTCACTAAACACTAAGCCTAAACCTAGAGCAAGCGCATAAGCGGTGGTCTAATCAACCTAAGCACTTGGCAAAGCACCTACGCTAATCACCTGATGAATCACTAAGCACTATGCAAGTGGAGATCACTAAAATGGTGTATCAACACCCTTGGTATGTTTCCTCAGCTCCACCCTCTTCATTTGGCCGGTTGGGGGTTGTATTTATAAGCCCCACTGAGAAAGTAGCCGTTGGAGACGAAATCCCGCTTTTCTGCTACTGACCGGACGCTGGAGTCGTCCGGTCGTACCGACCGTTGGAGCCATGAACAACTGATCGGACGCTGCCAGCGTCCGGTCACCTGCCATCGGACGCGTCCGGTCACAGTTTCGCCGCTCTGGAACCTCTCTGTACTTGACCGGACTCTGTTGTCCTGTGTCCAGTCGATCTGCCGCCAGCGTCCGGTCACGCCTGTTGCCGAGCCTCTTGATCAGAGCGTCCGGTCACTTTCTTCCAGCGTTCGGTCACTTCTGTGAGCTCATTTCTTCGCGATCTTGCGTATGGCTTGGTTCCTATCTTCATGCTTGGACTTTGCTTGATATCTTGGGTCTTCTCTTGTGCTCCTAGGGTCTTGCTTATGGTGTTGATCATCGGATCATCACGTCGCCTTCGTCCAAGTCACGTCTTGCATCCTATTGAACTACAAAACAACCACTTGCAAGTTCATTAGTCCAATTTGGTTGTGTTGGTCATCAAACATCAAAATCCAAAGTAAATGGGCTAAGGGTCCATTTTCCTTACAATCTCCCCCTTTTTGGTGATTGATGACAACACGACCAAAGCAAGCAAATAATAAAAATTTTAAATATGAAAACTACCTACTTGCTAGGATGCAATGCAAGGGGCAAGTTTATATGATGCTAAAAGATACTACTTGTAAGACTAAAAGATACTACATAAAAACTTATCTTGCCTTGCAAAATGTCCCCATGTGGCATTATGGATTTAAGCCTTGCTTCCTACAAATTCTCCCCATTACATAGGCAATCCATAATCCACTATCCTCCCTTTCTCGGACCATTACCACTTGTAAATTACTAATGCTTGCTTTTGGTCCTCTAAATTCTCCCCCTTTGGAATCAAACACCGAAAAGGAAGACATTAGTAGCAGAAGGGAGGGTCAAACTTTGTGAGCCTTTATGTGTAGAGTGGAATAGGTCACAAAATTTGACTCTCACATTATATAGATTAAGCTCCCCCTAAATATATGCATACATATGATAGAAAGCAAAGTATATGCCTAATTAGCAAGTTATTGCTCAAGGGAATTTAATTTATATAATGCATGGAGAAAGCATATAAATATCAAAATGAAATCAACATGATGATATTGGTTTAGAAATACCACATGTGGAAACCAAATTGATTTCTATCACTTGCAATGAGTGGTGAATATTTGAAGTGTGATGCTTAACTCCGGGGACTCCATTTTCCTTGCAATGAGACTACTACACACATGATAAACTTGAAAAGGATATTAGTCTCAAAGCATCCAACTTGTAGATTAACCTCCCCCTAAATTTGTGCACACACAAGTGTGGAATACTTGTAGGAATCATGCACATTGATTTTAGAGTCAAGAATACCACTTGAAAGATGACGTCTCATGAATGTGAGAATCACTTTCGAAGATAATATTCGGGAGAAATTATCTACAGTTTGGACTTTGGCACATATTAAATGAACAATCAAAAGACAAGCTATGTGCCGTGCTCCTAAACAATTTAAAACCATGTAGGTTTGCTCCAAGGGTTAAGAATGAAACCGAGCAAGCCTACCATAAGATATACCTAGTGTATGCATGACAAATGATGTAAGAATTCAAATGCAAACCTAGGCATGATGAGTAACTAGATGCTAAAAGATACCAATTGTAGGAAAATTTAAATCTAATACCAATTGAAGTAAATTGAATCTAGTTACCTAACATGGGAAGGGGAATTTGGGTCCATAGTATTTACTAACCCACTTGGCAATATCTTTGTCCATCATGATACACCCCATGAAATGCACCCATACTTTGCCAAGTCTCTAAATTCCCCGATGTCCATCGGACTTCTCATTTCCCTTTCGGGATCCAAACCTTCTTGTTGCTCTTCATGTTGGAAATAATTTCCTTTGGCACCCAAAAGCGTTTGACCCCATTATTGGCTTGCTTGTTCACCTTGATGGCCACCACCTTGTCATTTTTCTTCTTCTTCAAGAGATAAGGTGTGGAGGCCTTCTTGTCCACCTTGTTGGTGTATGTGTTGGAGAACTTGCTTGTTTGCTTCTTCTCCTTCTTCTTTGCTCCTCCCCCATTCTTCACCTTGCACTCATAGGACTTGTGACCTTCCTTGTAGCACACGTAACAAACCACGGTTTGTCCTTCATCAAGCTTCTTCACTCCCTTGACGGTGTTATCTTGATGAAGTTGGGTTTGCTTTCTCTTGCCTTTCACTTGAGTCAAGTCCTTGGTGAGGCGAGCTACTTCTTGCTTGAGTTGCTCATTCTCCTTTAAAACCTCTTGTGTGCATGTGTCTACAACAATTTTCTCAACACAAACTTGGTTGCACAAGGGTGAGTCTAAACATAAATCATTACAAGAAGTAGATACATCCTTTTTAGATATGTTAAAGATAGAGCTTTTCTTTTTAGATACCTTGGTGGGGGTTGTACTAACGGCTTCAAGATTAGCAACTTTGTTAGTTAGCTCATCACAATATTTGCACATGGTTTCTATTTTTGCAAGCAAACTTTTATAAGCATCTTGTGAGCTAGCTAACTTTTCTTTTAATTTTTTATTTTTCTTTACAAGTTGCTCATCATTTATTGTGCATTCATTTGTTGTTGCACTAGCCTTAAGTTGCTCAATTTTAGTAGATAGTTCAACATTTAGATTAGCAAAGTTCTCATATTGTTCAAGCAAAGTTTTGTATGCTTCTTATGAACTATCTAGCCTTTCTTTTAAACTTTTGAGCTTCTTTTGTTGACTAGTGCAAACTTTAGCATATTTAAGATTTTGTTGCACAATTTTATCATAAGAAGGCATATCATCATCACTATCACTCTCACTAGAGGATGAGCTTTCGTTACCTCATGCCATAAGGCACACACGTGAAGAGTTTGATGATGAGTGCTTGCGGCCTTGCCTCTTGTGATGGTGTTCTTCTTCACTTGAAGAATCATCCCATGTTCTTATTGAGGTGAGGGCTTGGTTCTTGCATGCCTTCTTCTTTGTCTTGGGTGTGGGATTGTTTGGACAAACTTCGACAAAGTGCCCCAACTCGCCGCATCCATAGCATCCTCTCTTTCTTTGCTCATTTCTTTGATTTGTGAAAATGAGATCTTGAATTTGGATGGGCACACCCTTGACATTGAGCCTTTGGATCATCTTCTCCTCCTTGTTGATTAATTTGATTGATTCTTCATCAAGGTCAGAGGTGGAGGAGGAAGATTGATCATCACTTGAATCTTCATCATCATCATCGTCCTCATCTTCATCTTCTCTTGAGGAGCTTGAACTTGAGCTTGAGCTTGTCTCAACTTGCTTGCCCTTCATCTTCTTTTTCTCGCTACATGCGAGAGCTTTGCCTTTGCTTGATGAAGAAGCTTCTTCTTGACCCATCTTCTGTGACATTTCAAACGCCACTAACTTGCCAATGACAATGCCTGGGGTCATGGTGCTCAAGTTCTCCATGTTGTGAAGGATGGTGATGATGCTTGCATATTTCTTTTGTGGTATCACGGAGACGATCTTCCTCACGATGTCCGCATCATCTAGATTTATTAATCCTATTGAATGGAGCTCATTGATAATTAGATTCAAACGAGAGTATATATCACGAACAAGCTCATTATCATTCATTGTAAAGGAATCATAATTTTGTTTAGCTAGACAATGCTTTTGCTCACGGACATTACTTGTGCCGTCATGGAGCTCTTGGAGTTTTAACCAAATTTCATGTGCCGTATTTAAAGTGAATACTTGGTAAAATACATCCATGCTAAATGATTCAAACAAGCAATTTTTAGCTCTTGCATTGAAATGCATTTCTTTTTCATCACTCTTTGTTGGTTTTTCGGGATTCTTGATGGGTTTCATCCCATCACGAGTGACTCTCCATACACCCAAATCAACCGCCTCAAGGTGGCAAGCCATTCTAGCCTTATAATAAGGAAAGTTAGTGCCGTCAAAGTGCGGAGGCCTAGAGGTATCCATCCCAACCACTCTAAATAGCGTCGGCTCAACGGCGGTTAAGCCAAAGGTCCAAAAAGAGCCAACCGGCTCTGATCCCAATTGAAGGGACCGTGACTCCTAAGAGGGGGGGGTGAATTAGGCAACTTAAAATTTTGACTCAAAACTAAGGCTTGTTTTTCTAACCCTAGCAAAACCTATGCAAAAGATGAACTATCTAAAAGTGCAACTACGGTTTAGCTAGTGTGTTGCTATCTCTACCGCAAAAGGAGTAATACAATTAATGTAAATGCGGAAGTTAAAGAACAAGGTAGAGATATGCAAACTCCTGTCGATGACTCTGGTATTTTTACCGAGGTATCGAGAAGCGCGCAAGCTTCCCCCTAGTCCTCGTTGGAGCCCCTCGCAAGGGCCAAGCTCCTGGTCGGGTAACTCCGTGGATAGCCTCGGGCCTTGCCCACGCGCAAGTGGGTCTCCGACGTGCCTTCCGACAAGCCTCTCCCGGATGCTCCCCGCCGTCTTCACTATCAAGCTTCCGGCCGAAACGCCGTGGGCCTTGTTCCCTCCGGTACACGGTGACGGCCACACCACAAACACGGTTGGTGTGATCTCGCAAGACTACAAGCCCCTCTGATGTACAACAATGGTGCGCGCAAGCACCGAGTGGTAAGAGGTATGGAACCTCACTAAACACTAGGCCTAAACCTAGAGCAAGTGCATAAGCGGTGGTCTAATCAACCTAAGCACTTTGCAAAGCACCTACGCTAATCACCTGATGAATCAGTAAGCACTATGCAAGTGGAGATCACTAAAATGGTGTATCAACACCCTTGGTATGTTTCCTCAGCTCCACCCTCTTCATTTGGCCAGTTTGGGGTTGTATTTATAAGCCCCATTGAGAAAGTAGCCGTTGGAGATGAAATCCCGCTTTTCTGCTACTGACCGGACGCTGGAGTCGTCCGATCATCTCGACCGTTGGAGCCGCGAACAACTGATCGGACGCTGCCAGCGTCCGGTCACAGTTTCGCCGCTCTGGAACCTCTCTGTACTTGACCGGACTCTGCTGTCCTATGTCCGATCGATCTGCCACCAGCGTCCGATCGCGCCTGTTGCCGAGCCTCTTGATCGGAGCGTCCGGTCACTTTCTTCCAGCGTCCAGTCACTTCTGTGAGCTCGTTTCTTCGCGATCTTGCATACGGCTTGGTTCCTATCTTCATGCTTGGACTTTGCTTGATATCTTGGGTCTTCTCTTGTGCTCCTAGGGTCTTGCTTATAGTGTTGATCATCGGGTCATCACGTCGCCTTCGTCCATGTCACGTCTTGCATCCTATTGAACTACAAAACAATCACTTGCAAGTTCATTAGTCCAATTTGGTTGTGTTGGTCATCAAACACCAAAATCCAAAGTAAATGGGCTAAGGGTCCATTTTCCTTACAACTAGCACAAGAAGGAAGCCAATCTCAGAGATGGATTGCTACAATTGTGGAGAACTTGGTCATCTAGCACATCAATGCACCATGCCTAAGAAAGACAAGTACAAGAACAAGTACAAGGGCAAGAAAGATAACTCAAGTAATGAAGATGAAGATGAGAAGAAGAAAAACAAGCCATACAAGAAGAAGGATGGCAAGAAGAAGGACTTCCACAAGAAAAAGAAGAATGGCAAGGCATACATCGTCGGTGATTGGCTCACGAACATTGATTCATCAAGTTGCTCATCCGATGATGATAGTGATAATGAGAAGGTGGCCGCCATTGTGATTGACTCTTCATCATCTTCACCGACACCACCTCCATCACCCTCTACACACCTATGCCTTATGGCCAAAGGTGAACGCAAGGTATCAAATGATGATGATAGTAGTGGTGATGATCATGCTAACTATGATGATAGTGATAGTGATAGTGATGATGATGAATATGAATCACCTTCTTATGATGATCTTGTTAAATTGCTAAATCAATACACCAAGATCATTAGAAATACTAGAGCTAAGAATGAAAAGCTAGAAGCTAAAAATGATTCTCGTTTAGCTAAATGTGATATAGCGGAAAAGGCTAGTGTGGAGCTTAGAGAAGTAAATGATGCTATGTCATCCAAACTCAAGGAGCTCAAATCTTCTAAGAAAGAGCTTAAAGATAAAATGATAAACTTGAGAGGCTACATAATGAGCTCATCACTAGCCATAATATGCTAAAAGAAAAATACACATCTCTCAAGATCAATCATGATAATCTTGTTATTGCTCAAGAATTTTTATCCAATGAGCCACATGATGCTATTAACAATGTTGTTAAGATTGATATAGCTACATCATGTGATGATTTAATTGTTGAGAGCATTGAGCAAGGATCTAGTAGCAAAGACAAGCAAGTGGTTAAAACCGACAACTATGATGAGTATGTCAAGCTCAAGCATGATAATGAAAAGCTAAAGAAAGATCTTGAAGAGCTCAAAACCACCAACACCATAGTGCTAGAAACTCTTGATCATGATGGTGATTTGATTCTTGAGAATGAGAAGCTAAAAGAAGAGAACAAGAAACTCAAGGAAGAGAAAAATAATGATGCACTCAAGGAAGAAAACAAGAAGCTAAAGTTGGAGAAAGAGCATCTCAAGATTGGCTTGAGCAAGTTCACAAGAGGCAAGCATCTTCAAAGTAAGCTACTAATGAACACCGTCATGAAGATGGATAGAAGTGGCATTAGATACATGGCAAACAAAGAGAAGAAGGCTCAAGCTCAACAACAACAACAAGAGCCAAAGCCAAAGAAGTGTTTTGAGTGTGGACAAGAAGGCCACTTTGCCCATGAGTGTCAAACTCCACCACCACAACCCTTGACGAAGCATGCTAGACCCTTTGCCTTCAATGCTCATTATATGCTTAGAAAGGACTCTAGTGGAAAGATGAAATTTATGTTCTTAGGACCTCCCAACAAGAATAGGCCTAAGAAAATTTGGGTTGCAAAGTCACTTGTTGAGAAAGTCAAGGGCCCTCAACAAGTTTGGGTTCCTAAAGCTTGATCTCTTGTGTGTAGGTGAACTACAAGACCAGTGGAAGTCATTGGGTAATTGATAGTGGTTGCACACAATATATGACCGGTGATCCTCGTATGTTCACCTCACTAGATGAAGAAATAGATGGACAAGAAAGAATCATATTTGGATATAATTCAAAGGGCAAAGTCAAGGGATTGGGCAAAGTGGCAGTATCAAATGATCATTCAATCTCAAATGTGCTATATGTTGCTTCATTGAGTTTCAACTTGCTATCCATTGGACAATTGTGTGATCTTGGCTTCCAATGCCTATTTACCGAGAAGGAAGTGGTTGTATCCAAGAAAGATGATGATCAAGTGATATTCAAGGGATTTATATACAACAACCTATATCTAGTGGACTTCACCTCCGAAGATGCTAATTTGAAGACTTGCCTATTCACCAAAACAACACTTGGGTGGCTATGGCATAGAAGACTTGCTCATGTTGGGATGAGCTCACTCAAAAAGCTGATGAAGAATGATTTGGTGAGGGGGTTGAAGGATGTGAAGTTTGAGAAGGAAAAACTTTGTAGTGCATATCAAGCCGGCAAGCAAGTTGCAAATACTCATCCTACAAAAGCTTTCATGTCAACCACAAGAGTGCTAGAGCTCCTTCACATGGACTTATTTGGACCAACAACATACAAGAGCTTGCGAGGAAATCTTTATTGTCTTGTGATTGTTGATGACTACTCAAGATACACATGGGTGTTCTTCCTTCATGATAAATCTGAAGTTGCATCATGCTTCAAGAAGTTTGCCAAGAGAGCACAAAATGAGTTTGAAGTGAAGCTCAAGAAGATTAGAAGCGACAATGGGAAAGAATTTAACAACACAAACATAGAAGCCTATTGTGATGAAGTTGGGATCAAGCATGAGGTCTCTGCAACATATACTCCTCAACAAAATGGTGTAGTTGAGAGAAAGAACCGGACATTGATCACATTAGCAAGAACAATGCTTGATGAGTACAACACTCACGAAGCTCTATGGGCGGAAGCTATCAACATCGTATGCTATGCATCCAACCGCCTATTCCTTCAAAAGTTTCTTGGCAAGACACCTTATGAATTGCTCAATGGGAAGAAGCCAGACGTCTCCTTCTTTAGGGTGTTTGGTTGCAAATGCTACATCTACAAGAAGCGGCAACACCTAGAGAAGTTTCAAAGACGTTGTGATATTGGTTTTCTTGTTGGTTACTCATCAAAGTCCAAAGCATATAGAGTATTTAATCATGCCACCGGTTTGGTTGAAGAAACAAGTGATGTGGAATTTGATGAATCTAACGGCTCCTAAGGAGCACATGAGAATCTTGATGATGTAGGTGATGAACCATTGAGGGAGGCTATGAAGAACATTCTGGTTGGAGACATCAAGCCTAATGATGATGAAGATGATGTGCAAGTGATCAATCCACCTTCTTCATCACATGTGCCATAAGATGGTGATAAAGATGGGAGAGTAGAAAATGAAGACACTCATGTCTCCCATGAGTAAATGGTGACACAAGCACATGATGTTGATGCTCCACAACCTCCCCCTCAAGTGGTTGATAGAAGAAATTCACCTCTACTACAAGCTCATCCACAAGATCTCATCATAGGGAGTCCATCAAAGGGAGTAATGACTCGCTCTCAAAAGCTTGCTTCATTTATTGAACATCACTCTTTTGTCTCTTACTTTGAGCCTACTAAGGTAGAAGAAGCTCTTCAAGATCCGGATTGGATAAATGCCATGCATGAAGAGTTGAACAACTTCACCTGCAATGAAGTTTGGATTCTTGAAGAGCGACCACAAGGTGCAAGAGTCAATGGAACAAAGTTGGTGTTCCGCAACAAGCAAGATGATGAAGGTGTTGTTGTGAGGAACAAGGCAAGACTAGTCGCAAAGGGGTTCTCTCAAGTTGAAGGTTTGGATTCTGGAGAGACCTTTGCACCGGTTGCAAGACTAGAAACCATCCGTATCCTCCTTGCATATGCATCACATCATGAAATGAAACTATATCAAATGGATGTGAAAAGTGCATTTTTAAATGGCTTTATTAATGAACTAGTCTATATTGATCAACCTCCTTGGTTTGAAGACCCTAGATATCCTAATCATGTTTATAGGTTGTCCAAGACGCTATATGAGCTTAAGCAAGCCCCAAGAGCTTGGTATGAGTGCCTTCAGGACTTCCTCGTCAAGAAGGGCTTCACCATTGGGAAGATCGACACCACACTATTCACCAAGAAGCTTGATGGATATATCTTCATTTGTCAAGTATATGTTGATGATATCATCTTTGGATCATCAAATGAAGATTCTTGCAAAGAGTTTAGTGAATTGATGTCGAAGGAGTTCGAGATGTCAATGATTGGAGAGCTTACATTCTTTCTTGGTTTTCAACTCAAGCAAATGAGAGAAGGGATTTTCATCTCTTAAGAGAAATATACAAATGATCTTCTCAAGAGATTCAAAATGGATGAATGTAAGCCAATCAAGACACCAATGCCTTCAAATTGACATCTCGACCTAGATGAGGGAGGTAACACGGTTGATCAAACTCTCTACCGCTCTATGATTGGTAGCTTGTTATATTTAACCACATCTAGGCCCGACATCATGTTTAGTGTGTGTATGTGTGCTAGATTTCAAGCTAATCCTAAGGAAACTCATTTGATTGCCGTTAAAAGAATCCTTAGGTATCTTAAGCACACACCAAGCATTGGCCTTTGGTATCCCAAAGGTGCTATATTTGAATTAGTTGGCTATTCCGATTCGGATTATGCCGGTTACAAAGTTGATAGAAAAAGCACATCCGAAGGGTGCCATTTGCTTGGTAGATCACTTGTGTCTTGGTCCTCCAAGAAACAAAATAGTGTGGCTTTGTCCACCGTCGAAGCGGAATACATTGCTGCGGGTGCTTGTTGTGCACAAATACTTTACATGAAACAAACTTTGCTAGACTATGGTGTAGTTCTAGAAAAAGTATCACTTTTGTGTGACAATGAGAGTGCGGTAAAACTTGCTAATAATCTGGTTCAACACTCTTGCACCAAGCACATAGATATCCGCCATCACTTTCTTAGAGATCATATTGCAAAGAATGATATTTCATTAGAAGGTGTAAGGACCGAGGATCAATTGGCGGATATCTTCACTAAACCGCTAGATGAGGCGACTTTTTGTTGATTGCGGAATGAGCTCAATGTTCTTGATTTTAGTAACTTCACTAGAAAATGAGCTTGTGTTGTCCCTTGCATTGCATTGTAATATACAACATGTTTACTTTGTGGTAATGCACTTAGGGCTTGTCTAACATGGTTAAGATAACCGCCGAAAAGCGAGTGAAGAAGCTTAACCTTGGATCAAACTTGACAAGCAACTGGATTTACTTTCAAGTATTGCATTGCATATGCATGAATGTTGTTTTGTCGTTTCTCTTCAATCACCCTTTTATTGCCTATTTTCTTAAAAATAATTATAGCCTAAGGCAAAATACTTTAAAAAAATTTGAGGGTTTGAGAGAGGTCACTCACATCAGTCCCAATTGGTGTTTATTTGGATCTAATTGAAGTTGGGACTTGATTGGGAACAGACAGCGTGAAGGAAATTTAAAGATTTGCTAGAAAAGAGTGATCGGATGCTGCACCGGACTCTGAAGTCCAGCGTCCGGTCAGTTCACAGGAGGTGAACGATGCTGCGATGGAGTGACCGGACTCTGCTGTTCAGTGTTCGGTCAGATGGCGTTCCTATGTCCGATTGAGTGAAGACGATGGAGACAGGATCGACCGGACTCTGGCTACGTCCGATCAGTAGGGATCGGACGCGTCTGGTCGCGACTCCAGGGGTTTTGGACCTCTCTAGAGTCGACCGGACTCTGGGTGGCAGCGTCCGGTCGTTGCCACTGGAGCGTCCGGTCAATAGGAAACGTGCGGTTTTTGGATTCTTTTCGCCGTTTCCTTTTCTATCATGGGTGGGCCACCATATAACGCCACTGCGCTATGCTTTGTCCTAGTCATATCCCAACGCGCCGCACCAACTTCGTCATCGCAATCACCACGCCGCCACGCAAAGCCCTAGCCGCGCAGCAAGCTCACCGTGCCACCTGCTCCGCGCTGCCTGCCCGTAGTGGCGCCGCCATGCCCTGCATGCGGCATGCCCATGCCATCTCCCGCACAGCAGCACCACGCGCCACCCCTCACCGCGACCGTGTGCCCTAGCGCCGCCCGCAGCACATCAGCACCGCTGTGCCACCTCCCTGCGCCGTCACCTCGCGCCAACGCCTCCCCTGCCGCATTGCTCCACGTGCCAGTGCCTACATTGCACCTCCACTGCCGATCCACGCCGCATTGCCACAACCCTAACCCTAGCTTAATAGTGCCGACCCGGTGGTTCTCCGTGATCCGTCCTTGTTCTTTGGTTCGTCGGTTCATCAGGTAGCAAGCCCCCGGTTCTAATTTCGTATCTAATGCTTGGTTCTTAGGGTTTCACATCTCTAGATATATTGTAATTATTCTTATATCCAATCTATTCTATCATGCAGCGAGTCGATGTTTCTGAGGTCTCTTTGGCAGTTGTCAGTCAACTCGGGGCCAAGCTCGCGAGTACGCGTCGAGGCCAAGCCTCGGAAGTGACAGTTGGCAGTTGATTCTTGTCAGCGTAGTTGTTCTTTTTAGCTCCATCAGATGGCTCGTGTCAAGAATGTCAGAGGTGGTCCAGGTGATGAGGATCCGAGGCCTCCGCCTCGCTTGCCTACTGTTGCAAAAGGCAAGGCGACGAAGAAGCTTACAATGAAGAAGCGCAAGTATCCAGATGCTAACACAAAGAGAGCAGCAGCATTTGCAGCTGCCACAGACCATGCAGAGAGAGGAGGTGCTTGGAGTGGTGTTGTCATTGCAGATCTGCTTTCACCAGCTCAGGGGGCCGCTGTCCAGGAGGTTGAGCGTCGTCATGGTGGTCCAGCTGGGACAGCCATGGTTGGAGGACGGCGTGTCGCTATAGATGAGAGTCAGTCTCAGGGGGGAGCCATAGTAGCATGCACAACCAGTAGAGCAGACTCAGGAGGGACAACAGTCAGAGGAGATAGAGCAGGCACCTCAGCCATAGCTTCACCACTCTGGGCGTACTCGTACCTAGGTGACACCGAGGCCAGAGACATAGAGGAGGGGTTCTCGTCCGCCTCCTAGACCACAGGGTCCGCCTCCAGTGACTCATCTGGATTTGAGGGCCGCCACGGCCAAGCAGGTGCAACAGCTCAGGTTCATTCAAATCGAGGAGTGGTTTTCGTCGAGGTGGGATGAGCGTGCATCGGAGGGCTTCTATACACCACTGCAGGAAGATTTTTATAATACATATCTTAACAGTGGGGCTGCATTCAGATCACAGAGGGTGTGTTCCATTGAGGCCATCGTAGCAACAGCAGGAGAGCATATTCGCCCTTACCTATCTTATTTGCCAGGGCTGACAGACTTACTCGGATGGACAGGCATATATGTACCATCTTGGGTCCATGAGTTCTATGCTACACTTTGGATTGACCCGCAGCACAGATTCATTCACTTTGCATTCAGAGGCAGAGATTACAGGCTGATGAGCTTTAGGGTCAGGGAGATTCTCAGGCTTCAGGAGCAGCCTGTCTGGCTACATGAGGAGTGCTATGGTCAGACAGCGCCTCCCAGATGCCCTCATGGCAGTATGGTGCCTCCTATAGATTTGGTCCGCCATTGCTTCACAGAGCCATTCGGTGAGGGGTTGAGTAGGACACCCAGTGACCTCACACATACAGCTATAGTGCTTGATGCTATCATGAGGAGGACCCTACTTCCGAGGATGGGATATTGCGAGGGGTTGACTCGCATTCAGTCATGGCTACTGAATGCCTTGATGCAGTAGACTATCTTTGATATTTGAGATCTCTTACTTTCTGAGATGGAGGATACTATTGCAGAGGGGTTCAGTGGTCACCGACAGTTGCCCTATGCTCACTGGATTACTTTTCTAATTCACAGGGCAGTCACAGTGAGGCCTCCTGAGATGCTGGCAGAGTATAGTGGTGCTACTACAGAGTTCCCTGCATACAACATGACTCAGATGCTCCGCCACAGTGCAGTGAGGACACCTAGCCAGCCATGCCGTCGTCCAGAGGTGCCAAAGAGTGTAGCCTAGCAGGATGAGACCATCAGGGGCATAGTAGCTATAGAGGAGGAGCAGTTAGATGCTCAGCAGGAGGGGATGGTCGAGAGCGACCCCAGCGATAGTACAGATGATGACTACTAGGATATCTCTCAGATGCCTCCTCGACGACATGACCATGAGGCCGGTAGCTCCAGTACAGCTCCACCCGCACCATAGATAGATTCCGCTCTACTTGCTATACTTGAGCGGATGAGGCAAGATCAGGCTCGTCGGGCCCAGGAGACCGCTACTACATTTGCACAGTTTTAGGCCAAACAAGATGAGTTTCAGCGACAACAGCAGGTGATCCAGCAGTAGCAGCAGGCTATACAGCAGCAGCAGCAGGCCATGCATCAGCAGCAGCTACTTGGATTTATGCAGCATGTCGTCTCTGCTATTTGAGCTCCATCGCCACATCATATACCTCAGCTTGGTCAGCCTGCCACCACTTCTATGACTCCAGCTTTACAACCAAGTGGGCTTCAGAGTCAGGGACAGACTGCTACTCAGTTTGCTTCACCTACAGAGCAGGTGTCCCAGTGGTTTGCCTTGCTAATGCCAGCCCCACAGTTCACACCTTTTTAGACGGGCTTCACACTGGCTCAGACTTCCTCGCTGCTTGTGCCAGATACTATAGTCTCTAGGAGCCTTGGTGCTACCTTCAGTGAGTTGACAGGGCAGACTACTCCACCATATCTACATGTCCTAGGTCCTTCCACAGTTGCTCCTATTACCGGGACTACAGAGATGCTCCCTTCTTCTGTTGCATCATCAGAGCTGCCTGCTACAGTCATACCTGCAGAGTCTCAGGCCACACTAGTTCCTGATCTGACCCAGACCGCTTCAGCGTCGCTTCCAGCTACAAAGGGTCATACAGCTCAGAGCTCAGGGTCAGATGATGATGGCACACAGTTCCAGCTCACTCCTCGCACCTCAGTGCCCGACTCGTCTGCTACAGCCCCGTCGACCGACCCATAGGTTTTGGTGTTTGACGCCAAAGGGGGAGAGGGATCGAGTATGTTAGACTTAGGTGGAGCGATTCTTTTAGGGGGAGTTTATCTATTATATTTGGCTTTTTATGTGTGATACACTATTATGCATTCATGTGTTTACTTTCATGCATCGAACTATATTTATGTGATAGTGATATCTACGTGATTGTGATATTTATGTGATATGTGACATGTGTGCTCTCTACTTTGAATTATTTATATGTCATATCACTTGTGTTATGCTCATTTGCTTTGCTTTCGTGTTTTACTCCGATGCAAATGAGCTTTATAACTTGTACTCATGCTTATTTCATATCTATTGAGTACATCATGTTGGCTTGGGTCATATAAGCTTGCCTAACTCTTTTGTTCTTATTGTCAAAAGCTTATATGAACCAAGCATGTTGAAAACCTCATCTCTTTTACATACACGAGGTTGTATTGTCATCAATCACCAAAAAGGGGGAGATTGAAAGCATCTAGGCCCCTAGTTGGGTTTTGGTGATTAATGACAATACGTGATTACTGTGACTAACGTGTGTTTTGTAGAGGCAATTAAATTAGGTCACGGTAATGGCAATTGATTGGGTAATCATGGTTGTCATGCCCCTACGATGGAAATCGGTTCGGTTTTCAAAGGATGGACGACAAGGTTAAGGATGGACTAGTTCTAAGCGTCGTTTAGTGTTGAGGAGACACTTAGAGTAGTTTATAACTTTGTTTTTCCTTTGGCCATACTATTAAGGGGGGTATGGACGGGTAGCTTGATCTAAGTGAGTCCAGTGGGTTAGGTGTGGTGCACATTTGTCAAAACTAGCAATAGGTAGCTCTAAAATAGCCCTAAGATCAATTGGAGCAAACTTCATTCACATATGATTGCGAGATGGAAGTGAATGGAGGGTCAAATGCTGACCGGACGCTAGTTCCGATGTGACCGGATGCTGGGCTAGTTCCGATGTGACCGGACGCTGGCGCAGAGTCCGGTCAGTTCATTTGATCAAGGTGAAGTCATCTGGTGCGACCGGACGCTGGGTGCCAGCATCCGGTCGACTCTAGTAAGGTTCCAGAGAGCGGTTTTCACGATCGAACACTGCTCAGCGTTCGGTCACCACTTAACTGCTCGGTTTCAGGGTGAACTGACCGGAGCGTCCGGTCAACTTGACCGGAGCGTCCGGTCACCCCGCAGAGGCACATAACGGTTCGTTTTGAATGAGGGGTTATAAATACTTCCTCTATTCACTCAAGGGATCACTTTTGCTCATTCCAACAGCTGAGAAACACCATTGAGAGTGCCAAGAAGAGCAAGGTCCTAGTGAGGTGATTGAGATTTGAGAATCCAAAAGAGAGCCCTCATTAGTGAAAGCAAGAGTAGCAAAGTGTGCATCTATCCTTCTCATTAGGCTTGTCGTGGTCAAGTGAGAGTTCGTGCTTGTTACTCTTGGTGATCGCCATCACCTAGACGACTTGGTGGTGATTGAGAGCTTGGTGATCATCCGGCGGAGCTTGTGGATGACCCAACTCAAGTTGTGAGCAGTTGTGGGTGATTCACCGCGACAGAGTGTCGAAGAATCAACCCGTAGAGAGCACTTGATCCTTGCGCGGATCAAGGGGGAGCTACACCCTTGCGCGGGTGCTCCAACGAGGACTAGTGGGGAGTGGCGACTCTCCGATACCTCGGCAAAACATCACCGCTTTCCTCCTTCTCTCTTTACTTTGAGCATTTACTTTGAGCAATTCAATTCTTGTCTTGACATTTATAGAATTACCATGCTAGAGTAAGATTGGAACTTAGGTTGCAAGACTTTTTGTGCGGTAGAACATTAGAAACACTTTCTAGGCACAAGGGGTGAAGTGGGCTAACCGTAAGGTTTAATTATTGCAAAGAAATTTAGAATTAGCCCAATTCACCCCCCTCTTGGGCAGATCCTTTCAATGGGCAACAAGAACGACGATTTCAAATATCTATTTATTTTTTTATTTTCTCTATAACATTTAAAAGCTATACTTTATCTTATGATAACTATGATATCCCTAATATAAACTCTTATTGGCAATAATATGAAATTGTTCTAGATATACTAATACTATATCGAATTAAAATACAATCAGCATTGATTTTTTTTTCTTTCGTTATAAGGCACAACAATATTTACTTGTAAGTATATCTTAACTTTAGTTTCATACCATCTATGCATTGATAGAGCTAGATATCAAGTTCGATGACTTTTGTGGATCCATAAAAATATCAAATATGTAATTCTAATATCTTATTAAGTCGGTAAGGGGTCAGTTGTTGTCGTGTTAAAAATTGGTATGTTTGTTGATGGGTATGACTTCTCTTGATTTTTAAATGTCAGTCCTCGTCAAGGATTGCACTATGGTATATATAGACATCATGGAGATTTGAACTGATATATGTGGATAGCATGGAGATACATTTATTGTGATTATATAGATATAGATATAGGTAGGTACAAATATAGATTATTAGATTGGATGACAAACTATTTAAGGTTTCAGTCCACAGATTGTTTAGTTAGATCATCGCCTGGTCTAGATCCTAATAGTACTAAGTTTTATTCATAATTAAAATCACATCAACAACTTAGTGATGGAAATATTTATTTATTAGGAAAGGATTAGAAGTTCAAACACTCATAATACTATATATAAGAAAAAATAGGAGACAAAAAAAGAAAGAAAAAAGTCAGACAACTAAACGCGGGGAAGCCGAATCGGAAAAAAAGAAAGAAAAAAGAAAGAAAAAAAGGACTCCTATACTTCTATTCCTACTCCACTTGTCTTGCTGTTTGCCGCCGAGTAGTTTTGGAATCTAAAAAGTTGCTGCTTTAGGAATCGTTGTTCCGATGCTAATCACATAAGAGTGATGATCTGAGATTGGCCTTGATAGAGATTGAACTGAAGTTGCTGGGAAGGAGACACCCTAGGTATATGAAGTGAAGACCCAATCTATAGTTTGACTAGAAGGAGGTCTAACACCATGTTACTCCAGGAATACTTTATACCACTGAAAGGGACTCCTATACTTCTATTCCTACTCCACTTGTCTTGCTGCTTGCCGCCGAGAAAGAGTAGTTGCCAATTAACCCGTCTCATATAAAGAAATCAATGCAAGTCCAAGTGGAAGTACGTTGGATAACCAACTGGCGAACAGCCACCAGTCAATTACAAGGCGACGCCAACGCCGCAGTCAGTCGCTGCCGCATCGTCATCGTCGTGGTCTTCTTCTGCGCGCAGACTATTCGTTCGTTCCTCCTTCGTTGCATGGACTGACAGTAGTGAATCAGTGATGCATGCCGCACGCCATGCATGGTCGTCGCTCAATCATCGCTCAGCCAGCAGTCAGTCTTCGTTCCACGGCATGCGCTTGACTTCCGTTCAGCGCCGAGCCTGCTTTCTCTCTCTCAATCTATCAGCATCATCCATCAGCCGGCGACGGTCGTCATCATCCTCCTGCATGCATGCCCGGCAGACTCGAAGCCGGCTGCTGGCCGGTTAGTTGCGACGACTAGCAGTCAGTCACGTCGTTCAGTCTACACATCAATCATCATCACGCATGTCGTCGTTGAATGTTTTTCCATGGGATGATGAACCCATGGAAGGACGACTAGTTTAGTTGCCTCAAATAATTGACCGCTCCTGTGTCTGTGTGTGGAGAAAATTGCATTTTTAGCAGCCCAAACAATGCACATCGCAGAACTAGCGTCTGAAACGTTGTTTTGCTAAAAATTGCAGCCAAAAGAATTGCTTCTTGTTTTCTTTAACATTTTTCCTTTTTTTCTTCTTTATCTTTATTTATCCTGAAATCTGCTACCTGAAGGACGAAACTACCCCTGTACTAATTGAGATGCTAATTGACGTGAGATCCGCTGTCTCGGGGCAGCGCTGGTGGCCGCTGCAGGCCTGGGCGCTGGCTGGCTGCCTGCGCCCTGCATGTGCCTGGATACATACATACTAAAAAAAATAACATGAATATAACAGAATAACGAGTTCATTTCATAGATCAAGGGAAAACGAGTTCATCTCACAAATCCGTAAATTGAGACCAAATGAGTTCATCTCATGGACCCATAAATTAAACCTAAATGAGTTCATCTCATGTCAAATAAAAGTGATCGCATCACACAAAAATATCATTCATTCAATATGTTGCTTTCTCATTGGAGTCATCTTCTTTGGTGCAGGTGCAGTAGGTATCCTCATAGGAATAGTGGTGGAAGTCTGTGAAGAACTATCCTCTCCTAGTAAAAAAGCAAGACAGCTGCACAAATGTGTGTAATGACAATTAGATAAATCTTTTTATTTAATTGGAGTAAAATGATATAGGTTATGCATGTTACTATTTTGTACCTTCTCGTTGTCCTTCTTGGACTATCCCGTAGTATTTGTTCTCTTGTTGGCCTTTGTGGGGTGCTAAGCCTATCTGGATTATCTTTTCTATCGTTCTTTCTAGGCTGCTGCCTCTTTCTACAAGTAAGAAAATAATATTTGTAATGACATGGTGATTCAAGGGTTGCAACAAAAAAAATAATAGTTGCCTCTTTTTCTTTGTCCCATTGAGTGGACACTTGGAACTAGCTTGCCTGTGACCCTTTTCACCACATTTCTTGCGAGTCATTGGGTCTCTAATCATTTTCTTCCCTTTAGCATTGGTTGGCATAGCATCATCAGTTGGAGCAGTAGCATTGCCACATTCGACATCTTTGGCACCTTTCTTCTTGTGGCCACCTTCAAGATATCCTTTCAACCTGAGTTTTCTTCATCTTCCTATATTTCCTTTAGTAAGAGGAGCACCAACAACAAATGGCAACTCCACTTGAGGCCATTGTGATTTGTCTGTCATTGGTGCATTGTTTGGGCTGCTGGAAAAAGCAATTTTCTGGTGTGTGTTGGTATGCATTCTTGTCCCAGGTGCTACCGCCTGCCGCTGCCAGCACCCTACACTCTTGCCTCTCCAGTGTTTTCTAGTTTTCCAGATGCTTCTTTGTGCGCGCACATGGAACAACACGTTCCTAACATTGTGGAGTGTGTAAGGGACCGTGACGCCTAAGAGGAGGGGTTTTGAATTAGGCAACTTAAAATTCTACTTCTAACTATGGCCTCTAATTCCACCTAGTCAAAACTTATGCAAGAAAGTAATCTATCTAAATGTGCAACAAAGGTTTTACTAGGTGTGTTGCTATCTCTACCGCAAAAGAGTTATGCACCCTAGGTTTCAATCCTATCAACTAGCCTATCAAACTAAGCTAAGAAAGTAACCACACAACCAAGGTACATAATATAAATGCGGAAGATAAAGATGAGGTAGAGATGCAATCTCACGTCAATGACTCTGGTATTTTTACCAAGGTATCGAGAAGCGCTTAAGCTTCCTCCTAGTCCTCGTTGGAGCCCCTCGCAAGGAATCTCTCGTAAGGGCCAAGCTCCCGGTCGGGTAACTTTATGGATAGCCCCGGACCTTCCCCATGTGCAAGTGGGTCTCTGGTGTGCCTCTCCTGGACCACTCCCCGCCGTCTTCACTATCAAGCTTTCAGCCGAACCTCCACGGGCCTTGTTCCCTTTGCTACACGGTGGCGGCCACACCACAAACACGGTTGGTGTGGTCTCGCAAGACTACAAGCCCCGCTGAGTACAACAATAATGTACGCAAGCACCGAGTGGTAAGAGGTGTTCAAACCTCAGTAAACACTAGGCCTAACACCTAGAGCAAGTGCAAAGCGGTGGTCTAACTATCCTAGTCACTTCACAAAACAACTATGCTAATCACCAAATATTTCACTAAGCATTATGCATGTGGAGATCACTAAATTCGAGTATCACCTCGCTTGGTATTTATTTGAGCCTCTCCACACCTCTCTTGGCCAGTTTGATCACCTTTTTATAGCCCCAAGCAAAGATATGGCTGTTGGAACCTCGGTACAGCTTTTTGCGTACCGTCGGACCATCCAACGCATGGGTGTCGGACCATTGCGTCAGAGTCCGACACTTCTACAGGTTACCGTTGAAACTAGCCATTTTTCTAGGAGCGTTGAACCGAGTGTCGGACAAAACGGTGAGCGTAGGACCATTATCGTCAGACCATATGGTGACACTGTTCAGTTTGTTTCGGTGAGCATTGGACCAAGGATGGGGGCGTCAGACTATTAGCGTCGGACCGTCCGACGCTCCATTTTCAGCATGGACACACTTCCGTATTTTGGGCATAACTTTGAGCTCCGAACTCCGATTTCGATGATCTTGAACTTTCTGGAAAGCTAATGAAAAGCTCTACAGCTTTGAGTTGGTGCCATGTCAATTTGAGAAGATCCAAGATCATGAGACAATTCCAATTCATCCACCTCTTTGTCTCGGCTTGAGCAGCTTCTACTTTGTTTGTGTCTTCGCGTCCGGGCTTCTACTTCTTGTGTCTTGGACTTTGCTTGTCTTTGTAGGTCTTCAACACATCTTCTAAGGTCTTGCTTGAGGTCTTGATCATTTGGATCATCACTTCGCCTGCGTCCAAGTCCACTTTGCATCCTTTGAACTATATCCACAAATACTAGCAAACGTTGTTAGTTCAATGTTGATCATCAAACACCAAAATCTAAACTCAATGGGCCGAGCTCCATTTTCCTTACAATCTCCCCCTTTTTGGTGATTGATGACAACACGACCAAAGCAAGCAAATAATAATAGATGCAAAAATTAAAAAACTATCTACTTGCTAGGATGCAATGCAAAGGCAAGATTATATGATGCTAAAGTATAACACTTGTATGAATTTTTGAAAACTTATCTTGCACTTGCAATTTGTCCCCAAGTAGCATTATGGACTTAAGCCTCTCCCTAACTCCATAATCTACTTTTCTCCCTTTCTCGGACCATTCCCAAATAGGGTTCACCACTTTGATCTATGGATTGGGCTTGCTTTTGGTCCTATAAATTCTCCCCCTTTGGAATTTAACACCGAAAAGGAAGACATTAGTAGCACAAGGGAGGGTCAAATTTTGTGATCCTTTATATGTGGAGTGGAATAGATTACAAAACTTGACTCTCACATTACATAGACTAAGCTCCCCCTAAATATGTGCATATATATGGTGGAGGGTGAAGTATATGCATAATTGGCAAAAATAATGCACAAGGGAGTATAATCTATATAATGCATAGAGAAAGCATATAAATACCAAAGTGAAATCAACATAATGATATCGGTTTAGAAATACCACATGTAGAGACCACTTGGATCATCACCACTTGCAATGATATTACTTGTAAATGGTGGTGGATTTTAGAGCATGATGCTTATCTCCGAGGACTCCATTTCCTTGTAATGAGACTACTACACACATGATAAGCTTGAGATAGTGTTAGTCTCAAAGCATCCAACTTGTAGAGTAACCTCCCCCTAAATTTGTGCATACAAGCATGGAATACTTGTAGGAGACATGCACATTGATTTTTAAAATAAAAAATGCCACTTGAAAGATGGCATCTCATGATTATGAGAATCATTTTCAATAATGATATTCGGGAGAAATTATCTACAATTTGGACTTTGGCACATATTAGATAAACAATTGTAAAACAAGCTATGTGCCATGCTCCTAAACAATTTAAACCATGTAGGTTTGCTCCAAGGTTTAAGAGTGAACCCAAGCAAGCCTACCATATGAAATACCTAGTGTATGCATGATAAAAGATTAAACATGCAAATGCAAACCTAGACGTGAAAAGGAACTAGATGCTAATTGAAATTGAAAGAAATTAAATCTAGTTACCTAACATGGGAAGGGGAATTTGGGTCCATAATTTACACTAACCCACTTGGTAATTACCTTGTCCATCATGATGCACCCCATGAAATGCACCCAAACTATATGCCAAGTCTCCAAATTCCCTGAAGTTCATCGGACTTCTCACTTCCCCTTCGGGACCCAAACCTTCTTGGTGCTCTTCATGTTAGAAATGAACTCCTTTGGCACCCAAATGTGTTTAGCCCCTTTGTTGGCTTGCTTGTTCACCTTGATGGCCACCACCTTGTCATTCTTTTTCTTCTTCAAGAGGTAAGGTGTGGAGGCCTTCTTATCCACCTTGTTGGTGTAGGTATTGGAGAGCTTGCTTGTTTGCTTTTTGTTTTTCTCTTTCTTCTTAGCTCCTTCCCCATTCTTCACCTTGCACTCATAGGACTTGTGTCCTTCCTTGTGGCATACATAGCAAACCACAGTTTTCCATCATCAAGCTTCTTCACTCCCTTGATGGGGTTATCTTGATGAAGTTGGGTTTGCTCTGTCTTGCCTTTCATTTGAGTCAAGTCCTTGGTGAGGCCAGCCACTTCTTGCTTGAGTTGCTCATTCTTCATTGCGACCTCTTGTGTGCATGTTTCTACAACAACTTTCTCAAAATGAACTTGGTCGCAAAAGGGTGAGTCTAAACATAAATCATTGCAAGAAGTAGAGGCATCCTTTTTAGGCATGTCAAAGATTGAACTTTTCATTTTAGGTGCCTCGGTGGGGGTTGTACCGATGGCTTCAAGATTAGCAACTTTATTAGTTAGCTCATCACAATATTTGCACATGGTTTCCATTTTAGCAAGGAAACTTTTATAAGCATCTTATGAGCTAGCTAACTTTTCCTTTAATTTTTCATTTTCTTTACAAGTATCTCATCATTGATTGTGCATTCATTTTTGTTTGCACTAGCCTCAAGTTGCTCAATTTTAGTAGATAGCTCAACATTAAGGTTTGCAAAAGTTTCATATTGTTCAAGCAAGGCATTATAAGCTCCTTGTGAGCTATCTAACTTTTCTTTTAGCAATTTTAGCTTCTTTTGTTGGCTAGTACAACTTTTAGCATATTTAAGATTTTCTTGCACAAGTTGCTCATAAGGTAACTCATCATCACTATCACTATCATTCTCACTAATGGAGGATGAACTTTTGTTACCTTGTGCCATAAGGCATGTGTGAGAAGAGCTTGATGATGAGTGCTTGTACCCGCGCCTCTTGTGATGGTCTTCTTCTTCACTTGAAGAATCATTCTATGACCTTATCGATGTGAGGGCTTTGTCCTTTCATGCCATCTTCTTTGTCTTGGGTGTGGGCTTGTTTGGACAAACTTCCACAAAGTGCCCTAACTCGCCGCATCCATAGCATCCCTTCTTTCTTTGCTCTCTTCTTTGATTAGTGAAGATACAATCTTGAATTTGGATGGACACACCCTTGAAATTGAGCAATTGGATCATCTTCTCCACCTTCTTTATGAGCTTGAGTGATTCTTCATCAATGTCGGAGGTGGAGGAGGAGGATTGATTATCACTTGATTCTTCATCATCATCCTCATCATCTTCTTCTTCACTTGATGAGCTTGAGCTTGAGCTTGTCTCAACTTGCTTGCCCTTCATCTTCTTGTGTTCACTACAAGCAAGAGCTTTGCCTTTGCTTGATGAAGAGGCTTCTTCTTGACCCATCTTGCATGACATCTCAAATGCCACTATCTTGCCAATTACAATGGCCGGGGTCATGTTGCTCAAGTCCTCTATGTTGTGAAGGATGGTGATGATGCTTGCATACTTCTCTTGTGGTAGCATGGAGATGATCTTCCTCACGATGTCCTCATCACTTAGCTTTGTTAATCCTATAGAATTGAGCTCATTGATAATTAGATTCAAACGAGAATACATATCATGAACAAGCTCATCTTCATTAATTTTAAAGGAATCAAAGCTTTGTTTAGCTAGGCAAAGTTTTTGCTCACAAACATTACTTGTGCCATCAGGGAGCTCTTGCAATTTTAACCAAATTTCATGTGCCGTAATTAGGGTGAACACTTGGTTAAAGACATCCATGCTAAAAGATTCAAACAAGCAATTTTTAGCTCTAGCATTGAAATGCATTTCCTTTTCATCACTCTTAGTTGTTTTTTTAGGATTCTTAATGGGTTTCATCCCATCACCAGTGACTCTCCAAACACCTAAATCAACCGTCTCAAGGTGATAAGCCATTCTAGCTCTATAGTAGGGGAAATTCGTGCCATCAAAGTGCGAAGGCCTAGAGGTATCCATCCCAACCACTCTAAATAGCGTCGGCTCAACGGCGGTGAAGCCAAAGGTCCAAATTGAGCCAACTGGCTCGGATACCACTTGTAAGGGTCCGTGACGCCTAAGAGGGGGGGGGTTGAATTAGGCAACTTAAAATTCTACTTCTAACTATGGCCTCTAATTCCACCTAGTCAAAACCTATGCAAGAAAGTAATCTATCTAAATGTGCAACAAAGGTTTTGCTAGGTGTGTTACTATCTCTACCACAAAAGAGTTATGCACCATAGGTTCCAATCCTATCAACTAGCCTATCAAACTAAGCTAGGAAAGTAACCACACAACCAAGGTACATAATATAAAGTGGAAGGTAAAGATAAGGTAGAGATGGAAACTCCTATCAATGACTCTGATATTTCTACCGAGGTATCGAGAAGGCTCAAGCTTCCCCCTAGTCCTCGTTGGAGCCCCTCGTAAGGAATCCCTCGCAAGGGCCAAGCTCTCGGTCAGGTAACTCCATGGATAGCCCCAGTCCTTCCTCATGTGCAAGTGGGTCTCCGGTGTGCCTCTCCCGGACCGCTCCCCGCCGTCTTCCTTTGTCAAGCTTTCAATTTGAACCATCTTGGGCCTTGTTTCCTTTGGTACACAGTGGCGGCTAGACCACAAACACGGTTGGCGTTGTCTCGCATGACTACAAGCCCCACCGAGTACAACAATGGTGCACGCAAGCACCGAGTGGTAAGAGGTGTGCAAACCTCACTAAACGCTAGGCCTAACTGACCTAAGCACTAAACACTAGCATGCGCAAAGCGGTGTGCTAACTAACCTAAGCACTTCGCAAAGCACCTATGTTAATCACCAAATACTTCACTAAGCACTATGCATGTGGAGATAACTAAATACGAGTATCACCTCACTTGGTATTTTTCCCAACCTCTCCACACCTCTCTTGGCTGGTTTGAGCACCTATTTATAGCCCCATGCAAAGATATGGCCGTTGGAACCTTGGTACAATTTTCTGTGTACCGTCGGACCATCCAATGCATGGGCTCGTACCATTGCGTTAGAGTCTGACACTTCTACAGGTTACCGTTGAAACAAGCCATTTTTCTAGGAGCGTCGGACCAAATGGTGAGCGTCGGACCATTAGCGTCAGACCATATGGTGACACTGTTTAGTTTGTTTTAGTAAGCATCGGACCAAGGATGGGGGCATCGGACTATTAGCATCAGACTGTCTGACGCTCCATTTTCAGCACGGACACACTTCCATATTTTGGGCATAACTTTGAGCTCCAAACTCCGATTTCAATGATCTTGGACTTTTTAGAAAGATAATGAAAAGCTCTACAGCTTTGAGCCGGTGCCTTGTCAATTTGAGCAGATCCAATATCATGAGTCAATTCCAATTCATCCACCTCTTTGTCTCGGCTTGAGCAGCTTCAACTTTGTTTATGTCTTCCTGTCCGGGCTTCTACTTCTTGTGTCTTGGACTTTGCTTGTCTTTGTAGGTCTTCAACACATCTTCTAAGGTCTTGCTTGAGGTCTTGATCATTTGGATCATCGCTTCGCCTGCGTCCAAGTCCACTTTGCATCCTTTGAACTATATCCATAAATACTAGCAAACATTGTTAGTTCAACTTGGTTGTGTTGATCATCAAACACTGAAATCTAAACTCAATGGGCCGAGGTCCAGTTTCCTTACAGAGTGTCGACGCTAAAGCACTAGTACAAAAATATTTTTTACAGGTGGCTTTAATTTCCAACACTACGCCAGCCATGATCTTTAGGGGCGGCTGGTGACCCTTTGTAAGGCAGGTTTTGCCAGCCGCCCCTAAGAAGGGGTGGCTACAAATTGCTAATTTGTAGGCGCGGCTGGCCAACCGCTCCTACAAATCGGTTTTTTAGGGGTGGCTGACGATTTGTAGGGACGGCTGGATATAGAGCCACAACTACAAGTCAATGTCCAAAAATTCATGAAATCGGGACAAAAAAATAGCAGAATTTTTTTAACCCGGGAGACCCCTACAAATCAATTTCCGAAAATTCATGAAGTAGCGACATTTTTCACGCGAAAATCATGAGCTTTGCTGCTGCAGGGATTCGAACCCGCGACCTGCCCCTCGTGCATCCCTCCTCTACCACTGCACCTCACACTCATGTTTATATTGGATTTTGGTTCCCCACATATTATCCTAAATCGAGTTTAATTTGATTGCTTGAGGCCCTAAATGAATTCAAATGAAAAAGTTGTCAACTATAAAGTTTCATAACTCTTCGAGATCTACAACTTTTATTTTGGTAGTTTCTCCATCCTAGGTTGTTTATAAAATTTGAATTCCAAATTTAAAAAATTCAAACGTAGTTTTACTTCACAAGATGATTTCAAATCAAAAAGTTATCAACTACAAAGTTTCATAACTTTTCGAGATCTACAACTTTTGTTTTTGCTATTTGTCTATCCAAGGTCGTTTAAAAAATTCATGTTTCAAATTTTTGGAAATTCAAATGTAGTTTTTCTTGATAAGATGATTTCAAATGAAAAAGTTATCAACTACAAAGTTTCATAACTTTTTGAAATCTACAACTTTCATTTTGATTGTTTCTCCATTCAAGGTCATTTGAAAAATCTAAATTTCGAATTTGAGAAATTCAAATGTAGTTTTCTTGACAAAATGATTTCAAATAAAAAGTTATCAACTACAAAGTTTCATAACTTTTCGAGAGCTACTACTTTTATTTTGGTCATTTGGTCATTTATTCATCCGACATAGTGGTAATAACATTGTTCACAAATTTCACATATCCCTCTTATAGTTTATGAAACTATAAGAGAGATATGTAAATTTTATGAACAATGTTACTACCACTTCATCGGATGAAGAAATGACCAAAATAAAAGTTGTAGATCATGATGAGGTCTACAACTTTTATGTTCATGACTTTTTCAGCTAAAATCATTTAATGTTTCAAAATAACGTTTGAAGTTGCTATTTTTTAAAATTCAAAATTCAAATAGATAAAACACAGTCACATGAAAAGATGGACTTAATAATAGCTATAACAACATAATAAACTGATAGAACATGAGTTTAGAAAATTTTAGGAAAAAAACATCAAATCTAAAGTTAGTACGAGGGAGAAAGACTAGTTACAGGTTTTAGCCAGAGATTAAAAAGAGAAATCAGAGTTGTTCGACAGTTTTAAAATTTAATTTCAAACAGTATTTTGAAGCAATAATGATTTCAGATGAAAAAGTTATAAACAACAAAGTTTCATAACTTTTCGAGATCTACAACTTTTATTTTCGTCATTTCTCCATCTGAGATCGTTTGAAAAAATTCAAATTTTAATGCTTAATTTTTATTATTCAACGTCTATACAAATCCGATTTGTAGGGGTGGCTGGATATAGAGCCGCCCCTACAAATAGAGCCATTTGTAGGGGCGGCTCGTTTGGACACCATTTGTAGGGCCCCTACAAAAAAAAGGGGAGAGTTGCTACAAATTTTTTTTTGTAGTAGTGTAATAGACATGGATGACTTAAAACCGTCTGTAACATTGGCAGGGAGCACTGTAGCTAACCAACCGGTTCCCTTAAGAGAATCACCCCTGAAAATATGATTTTTAGGGACGGGCCACTTTACCAAACTGTGTCTGGAAGAACCAGATTATCATGGACGGTTCTTTTAAGAGAACCACGTCCGAAATGTACTAACATGGGCAGTGCTCTTAGTCAATCGCCCCTAAAAATAACCCTTCTAAAATACCCTTCTTCCTCCTAGTGACTGTAGCTGTTCATGCCACTGTTGACCTCCATGGAAGGTGAGAAATTACAAAAAAAAAGAAGGGGAGGGGGAGCTTTTGCCATTTGAGTCTTTGAAGGGGATGGGTTTGAGAGGTGAGTTTGTGCCATCCCTAAAGTCTTTTCAAATTTTACCTATACAATTCTTTCACTAATTTTGGTTGTCATGTACATCTAGAGATGTAGAGACATGATGTTTGATATTTTTTTTATCTTTTCTAGCAATTTAGACTGATTTTTTGCCCAACTTACTTGGCTCACATCAACTCAATTAAATTTGTATATTTATTTTTCCATTTTTGGTTCACAGTTTTTTTATAGATTAGTTTTAAGCTCTAGATCTAGAATAATATTTATACCAGAAAAATAGACAATTCATTCAGGAGTTACGTGCGAATAATATCTTGATGCAAATATATCGTTTCTCTTCAAAGACCATGTATGTATGGATAGGTCATGGATGTACACGAAACGAAGACCTGAAGCCTCCTATATACAAGATGTGAATGGTTTTATTGAAGCCAGTAAAAGACATGCTTTGATTAAGTAGACAAAGGATACATATTGTCCCTGTTGTGCCGGTTAAAACTATCTAAATACGATAAGATCGCACGTATTAAGAAGGGGTTTCATGGAGAACTACATGATTTGGTATCATCATGGTGAGAGACGTACAGAAGCAAGCAACCAGAAAGGGGATTGCACGAAAAGTAATGGAGATGATGATACCCATCTTTTCATGACGCATAATGGTACACGAGATGATGATGCTGAAGGTAGTGGTGGAGAAGGCTGTGGTGAGGGGCCAGACTTTGATATCAGGCGGGCTTTCGTCAGCTGAGTTTGCTACTCCCGATGCTGGTTTCTTACATTTAGCTTGGTGGCTTTGTTTCCTTGAGCAAGATCTATGACGTCTTTGTTATGTATTTATGCTTAGCTTCTCTGGTTAGTACCGATAATCTTTTGATTACCTGTGCTTTGGGACTTTGTACAAAACTCTTCTACCTCTTAATAAAAAACGTGCCATGACACAGTCAAGAAAAAACACTATCATAAAGCCACCCCTAGGAGCTTTAGAACGGTGAATATGGTGGTTTATTGCTCGCTGTAGTAGACCAAACCATACAAAATGTATTTGTGATTTGTACGAGCAGGATTACCCTTTACTACAATGTATTTATTATTTGAAACGCAACCAAATAGAACACGCAGAAACTGTAGTTCATTCGTCCCTCATGATGAACATAAATTCGGCCCTTGAGATTTTTTTCAAGAGGTAGCGTGAGGGGCCTTGTTCTCCTTGGCATGCTCCGAAAATTTCTCAGCAGTTGCAGCCAAAGCTGCCATGCTCACCATAGCTTCAAGCTCTTGGTGTGCATCATCAACCTCATACTCGATAGTGGATCTTATCACTGACGAGTTGGGCCCTTTTGAAATGATCTCAAACCGTACCATGTAGTATAGGAACCCCAGCTTCAGAATGTCGCCTTCGATAACTTCTGCCTCCTTGATATAATTCTCATTGTCTACTTTGATGAACTTCTCCTTGTAACTCTGTAGTCCAGGAATCCCTAGCAAGTGCAGCAGAGCAATTAAAAGTTACTACAAGTACATATACTATGTTAGCATATCCAGCAGCATCAATAATGTTTATTTGTGTGTGTCTTTATATAGACTTAATTTCTCTCACCAGGTGGAAATATTAGCTTGAGAATGGTACCAACACCGCCGTCGCCGCTGATGAGCTCGACCTTGGCGAGCACGTGCGGGAGCAGCTCCGGCAGGAGTTTCGCGGGGAGGAGCGTGCCGTAGATTGCCCACAGCTCGGAGGCCGGGACGTCGGTCTCGTGCTCATGGACCTTGCTCCCCTTCATCCCTAGTTACTCGGCCTTTCAGCTGCGTGATGATTCTATTGTCTGAGTCGTGGTGTATTTGTTGGTGTATCGGCGTGTGGAAACCACCAAGCCCTCCGGTGTGCATATATAGGCAAGCCGGTGTAGCGTGAAAGATGCTCTCTTTGCTGCCTCGGATCTCCAAGAGGCTGTCATTTGGCTGCGTCTGGGGAGTATCTTGGTTGTTGCCTCTCCTAACAAAAACAAAGAATTATCGAGAGAGAGTGAGAAAAGAGACGCACGCAAGTGACGCGCAGGAGCCATGCAATGTCTCAGAAAAGACGGCTGCGAACAACAGCCACCAGTCAATTACAAGACGCGACGCCAACGCCGCAGTCAGTGGCTGCCGCATCGTCGTCGTCGTCGTCTGCTCGCAGACAATTCGTTCGTTCCTCCTGCACTGACACTAGTGAATGTGAATCAGTGATGGATGCCGCACGCCATGCTTGGTCGTCGATAACCAACTAGCGAACAACAGTCACCAGTCAATTAAAGCCAGCAGTCAGTCTTCGTTCCACGGCATGCGCTTGGACTTCCGTTCAGTGCCGAGCCTGCTTTCTCTCTCAATCTATCATCACCCATCAGCCGGCGACGGCCGTCGTCATCCCTCCTGCATGCGTGCCCGGCAGCCTGGAAGCCGGCTGCTGGCCGGTTAGTTGCGACGAGTAGCAGTCAGTCACGGCTACACATCGACCATCATGATGCATGTCGTTGTTGATTGTTTTTCCGTGGGATGACGAACACATGCATGGAAGGTCGACTAGTTTTTCTTTTTTTTTTTTGAGGGGTTAGTTGCCTCAAATATTTGACTGCTCCTTTGTCTGTGGAGAAAATTGTATTTTTAGCAGCCTAAACAATGCATTCCACAAAACTAGTATCCAAAACATTGTTTTCGTAAAAATAGTGGTCAAAACAATTGCTTCTTGTTTTCTTTTCCATTTTCCCTTTTTTCTTCTTTATCTTTATTTCTCCTAAAATCTGCCACCCGAAAGGACAAAACTGCCCATGTGCTAATTGAGAATTGAGATGCTAATTGATGTGAGATCCGCTGCCGCTGGGCAGCGCTGGTCGCTGGTGGCCGCTGCAGGCCTAGGTGCTGGCTGGCCGCCAGCGCCTGCATGTGCCTGGATACATACAGTCTCGAACTCTGAAGTGCTCGGGGCTACTATCACACAAAATAAACATCGAAGTAAACATAATTCAAATCATGAAAAGTACATCAAATTAAGAACATTTCATATTTTATTTAAATAAAATATACATATTCTACGTTAAAAATTTAGTAAATAAAATAAAATCCTACAAGACTAGCTTCAGCGGGACGAGGATGACCCTCCATCGGGCTTTTTGCCAGGCTTGTAGTAGGGGTCCTTTGCTAGGAGGCGCTCGGTCCGCCGTGTTAATTAAAAATATAGTTAGTTTCAACTGGTGATAGGAACTACGTAACTTCAAACAATGAAAGAAAGTTGACCACGAAAACTATCATCACACAAACTTTTCTGTTCATTACCTTATTCTTGCACTCTTCTTTGTCAGCCCTACTAGCCGCATGGCGCTGCTCCCTTTGTGTCTTCACCATCGTTACCGCCCCAATCGCCGACTTCACCGAGTTCGCAATCGCGGGCGATGGTGTTGTTGGTTAGGATATACTTGGCCAAAGCACTATGCTTTGGGCCAGATCTTCCGTCACTTGTGCATGACATCCCCTCCGCGTGCTGCATCAACTCACGAATACTCCATGTTGGTGGTTTCTATCGATGTAATACATCCGGCAGTCTACCGAGGGGTATGTCCACAGTAGTAGATGAATCGGTGAAGGTGTGCATGAGGGAACCGGATGGTGACACAGAGCGCAAGAGACAACGATTAGACAGGTTCAGGCTGTCGACTTGGTGTAATACCCTACGTCCTGTGTCTTTTGGTGAGTTGTATTGCGTATGATCGGATGAAAACGAGGGGGTCCCTACTCGCCTTATATAGCCCGGGGGTAGGGTTACAGATCGGTTGTTTTTATCTTGATCGATTTTACAAGATAGAAAGCTACAGATATTACGGGATCTAGCATATCCGAACAGGTTTCCTAGATCACCGAAGAGCTTCACGCAGTCTTGTAGGCACGCTGACCTGTGTCGTGCTTCGCACGGCATCATCTTGTAGGTTGGCCCTCCACTAGTGCCGTGGCCCATCTTGTGGGCTGGACCTCACCTAGCGGCTCGGCCCATGTACAGCCCTGCTGGTATCGGGGGTTATACCCCCACAGCTAGTCCCCGAGCGCCTTGCATCCATTGAGCAACACCGTCTTGAGGTTGTCCGAGCTGTTGAGCATGCGCCCGAGCAGTTCGTCTGGTCGCTGGAGCCGAGCACACTCGAATCCAAGGTTTGTGAGAAGGATGTAAGGAGCTCAAGTAAAAAAATTTCAAAGTCTTCATCTTAGGTGAAGTGTGCCCGCTTAGTTCCGGGCGTCGAAGTTGGTCGCGTGGCGTCCTTGACTTAGTTAGCGGGGAAGAACTTAGCCGCTTTGAAGAGATCTAAGTCAAAGAAACAAGCACATTCACCGCAAGGTGAAGTGTGCCCACTTAGTCCCCGAGCCTAGCACTAGGTGAAGTAGTCTCGTGGTGCCAAGGTCCAAAGTAGTAGTCTTCAGGTGTTGAACTAGTTCCCAGCTTACCTGAGAAAATAGTACAATCATCGCTAGATGACGTGAACACACGTAGTCCCCGAGCCTGCTGGAAGATTATGAAGAAATCTTGTAGTAGGGTCAGAGAAAGAAAATATCGTGTCGTAGCAATGCTCAACGTTGAATATCAATCCGCGTTTGACACGGTTTGACGCGGCGGCCCACCAGGCCCACTCAGTGGCCCAGCGGTGCATGGAGTTGTCGGGAGAGAATGCGGCGCGGCGGGCGTGGTTTCCCAAATACCCTAGAAGGCGAAGGGTCAAGGGTCGAACCGTTATAAGAGCGCCACGACCCCGACGCACATTCCCCACTTTCTCTCTACCACTTCATCTTCTTCCTCGTGCCCACACCGCTTCGCCTGGCAGCTGCTCCACCACTAGAGCAACCGCAAGCGCGTAGTCTCCTTCAGGCCACGGATCTGTTAGATGGCGCCCAAAAGAAACCACGACGGTTCGAGTAGAGCATCACACGAGCTCAATCGCGCTAAGGAATGGGTGGAGTCCATCAGCAACGAGGCAGCGCTCAATCGGTTGGTGGAGGACAGTGTGCTACCCGATAGGGTGATGGCATGATGGCGTCCGGCTCGCGGTGAGAGCTTTCCGACTCCTCATGGCGACAAATTAGTAGTTTTTGAAGATTATTTCTATCGCGGATTTGGTGTTCCGATCCATCCATTCGTCTATGGATTGATTGACTATTACAAGATTAGTCTTTGTAATCTGGGCCTGAATTCCATCCTTCATGTCTCTGTCTTCATCCATTTCTGCGAAGCTTATCTTGGCATTCTTCCGCATTTTGATCTCTTCCTCCGTTTCTTCTATTTGAAAGCCCGAGGGGATCTGGATCTAGGATTGTAGGCAGCGTGTACTTGCAGCCTCGAGATGGGATTGTTGGCCAATACGTCGCCACCCTGTTGAACAGAAATGTGAAGTATTGGGCGCAATGATGGTTCTACATGCCATTGGGGGAACACTATGTGGCATGCGACATTGATCAGATTCTCATGAGCAATGCCAAATCGTCGGAGAGACCTAGTGTCAATGGTACTGGTCGACCGAAGAAGGGTGGATGGTGTCATAGTAGCGACGAACTTCACTTTTTGGCGATGCACACCCGGTAAGGAGAGAGCACATCCCGGATATGAATTCCGGGGAGATACTAATGGGATCCGTGAGGTGCCTGAGCCGATTAACCAGGACAAAGTCATGCGGTGAATTGGATTGTTGTCTAACTTCGTGGGGCATTGTATGATCGACGATCAGCAGATGGCCTTCAGTGTAGGGACCCTCCCACCATGGGTAAGAGTCTTCTTTTTAGTTTTGCTTGATCCCTTATTTGTTGCAATATACTCATTCATTTTCCTGAAGATTCTTGGGCAGGATCGGGCGGTATACTTCTCGGCGGTGCCGTCAGCTAACTGGCCGAGGGGTGTTGATGCCCGGTCGAGCAGTCGTCAGCGTCGAACTAGCTCAGAGGCAGTGGGGACAGCTCGGCCGACCTTGACAACGGAGATGAAGATGATCGGATGCCGTATGTCTACGAGAAGCTCTAGGGAAAGCGGCCAGCTGGCGAGGAGCCATCCCTGAAAAGAAGAAAAATAGCTAGATCGTCTCACCATGAGGAGAGGCCGCTAAGCATTGAAGTCTCCACCCAGCCTCGAAGATGGCGGGTGGTGCTGTCGAGCTCATCAAATGACGATGGACAAGTGGCGCCTCCTTCACCGAGGGCCGTGACGCCCCCACCGTCTACGCTGGCTGGGGCGGAGACGCATGAGAGGTGGCGAACACGGGAGGCTGCAGCGACAATGCCCGACAGCACGCGGGCGCACCAGCAGGAGCAACTTGGGTGGCACTATCAACGATAGCCTGGACAGCTACTATAATCCCCGAGACAACACGGATGACTCCCATGGTGGCAGCGCAGGCGACCACCACAGTCCTAGAGGCCACGCGGGTGACTCCTGTTGCAGCGGTGGAGACGCCGGGTGGTTCGACTGCTGGGCAGACCGATTCTAGGTGGGGACGTAGGTTTCAAGCTATGTAGCTAGAGTCCCAGTTGTAAGTGCCTTATTTATTTGCCGTATTTCTTCGGCACGGCGGTTTGCTTCTTGATGATTTTTTTGCTTGTTGTAGTGCGGAGTCAACGGAGGTCCTGCAACCATCGGCTGCTGATGACAGAAGGCACATGGAGGAGCTAGTAGCTCCCCATGCCGAGTAAATAGAAGCAAAGGTGATTTTGGTTGCCCCCAACGTGGAGCAACTCACAGTTGTGAAACCAGCTGCCCCTACTATGGAGGAGCCCTCAACAACTGGATCGACCTCGCCTGGCAACGGATTGCATGATGAGGGCGATCCTAGTTAGAGGAGGCATGTGATGCTACGGCGATGTCGAGTGGCCTTGTCAGAGCAGGTACGGAGTCTGCGGGGGACGCGCCGAGCAGTATGGCCCAAGGTCCACCCACGGTTGCTGAACAAGCATCATCTGCAGTGTCATCAATGGTAGGAGTGGCGTTGAGACGCTCTGTCCAAGCATGGCAGTAGCCAAGGAGGGCACCTTTGTCAGCAGCCACCATTGAGATCAAAGAGATAGTGCGGGAGCCCACCCCACCTCCCCAACTCCTCCGCACGGTCATTCAGCGCGGTAAAGAGTTTGAGATGCTAGAGGAGGGGGAGGCAAGCGTGGAGACAAAGAAGCTATGGGCTCATTTGACATCGATGATGGGTCATATTGAGGTAAGCCAGAAGAGATCTTCTTTGTCCTTAAAAAACGCAGTCTGTTAATCCATTTGCCCGCTGTAGAATGTGATGAAGGTGTTCGAGCAGCGCCGGCGGTAGCTGGAGGAGATGACTCCAGTACTGGAGGAGAACAAGAGTCTGCAAGCTTCGGTGAAAGACCTCCAAGCATGCCTGCTCCAAGAGCGCCACCGCAGGGAGCACCTGGAGGTGAAGGTTCTGGCGTTGGAGAAGGAGCACCAGCAAATGGAGGTGGATGGCTAGTCGATGGCCATGCAGCTTAGCCATAGCTGGAGATGATGATCACGGGAATCTAGCCCATGCTAGACTACGTCGGTCTTGAGCAACCCGAGGGGGCACGGCGGCCTGGCGACGAACCATACTGGTCGGTCATGGATCATTACCGAACAGCATGGACGGACTTCAAGGAGTTTGCACGCCCATGGAGCCATCATCCACGCACTCATACAACTACGGTCACACTACCCTTTAGTGGATCTCCGATGGGTGGCGACTCGGTATGCGTAGGGCACGAACACGGAGAAGATCGCCAGGCTAGAAAATGATACGGAAGTGCTGGCGAAGAGGTTGGCCAAAGATGTCGAGCTGTTCGGTGAAGGGGGAGCAGTGCTCCGTAGATTAGGAAAAAACTTATGTTGAATCATTGTAGAAAAGTGCTTAGCAACTTTTGTTGAACGCTTCTTGTTATGGTATGTTTGTGTTTATATTTGATATAAACCATCCGATCGGTAGTATATAGCTGAGTCCCCAGCCCTAGCTAGCTTGTTAACCATAACGCCGGGCACAGGGGCCATGTGCGTGTGGGAAGAATAGGGCGTCGCTAAGGAACCACTGCCGACCACCCATGACACGGAGGGCGGACGCTCATGCACATGTAGGGAGAAGTTAGAGACAGGGTCATATCTGGAGGTGTCCGAGCATCAACGTGTCTATTCGGGCATTTGCCTTAGGCGTAGTTGGCGTGTCATCTTTAAGATGTTGTACGTAGAAATAGAATCACTTAGAAAAAAGCTGTAACACCCCAGTGTTAAGCATTGCATTTGGCATTTGCATTTCATGAGGACAAACATCATCCAAGCATTCATGAGCATGAGCATATGAAGTTTCATTTCATTTACCTTCTCTTTATCACATGGGATGTTGCTCATATACTTAATTATGCTTGTGATCATATGTGACCAATGCCTAAGATGGTTGTGAGGTCATCAAAATACCTTAGACACATCTAGAATGATAATGGGAACAATGTTTATATTCATGACATACACCAAATTTGCTCCTAAGTGTTGGTTTCAATTGAAATGCCATTTTCATGATACTAGTTTGACCAAAGTCGAACAATAGCTTAGAGTGGTTGCATCGCTGTGTGACCTAAATAAAAGTTGTAGTTCACATCAAGGGTAACAAACTTTATTTAAGGGTCATGAGCTAAATCAGTGCATAACATGGTCGAATAGAGCTCACAAGTTTCAAATCAATGTTGTTTGTGACATAGAAAATTTTGCTAAGTCCTAAACCGGTTTATAGTTTCAGAGTACCCCACTTTGGAGCACTGTAGTTTGAAAACTAGCTCAAATTAGGCCATGATCATTATAGCAAACTTATAGTACTCATGTAGCTCTACACTTTGTATTACTCAAGTTTTCAAAATTTTGCCACAGATTAGGACATAGAGGAGTGCAAAGATGGTGGTTTCAGTCGACTGAATCGACTTCACCAATTCAAATCGGCTGGCCGTCGTGGCCGACCGAGCCCAGGCCACGCATGCCACGTGGCAGCAGCATGCCAGTGTCGGCCCGGCTGGTCGGGCCAGCAGGAGAGAAAAGGGAGGCGAGGCCACCGTGCTCACTCACTCTCGCCCTCCCTCTGCCTCTCCTTCACCCGCTAGAGCAAGCCGAGCACCGTGCCGTCGCCGCCGCACCTCCACCGAGATCGCGTGCCACCGCCGCCGCGCCATTCTTCAATAGTTCGCGCACACAGCTCTACCATGCCTCACTCCACCTTCCTGACCCTCTAGCATCACCGTTCAAGCCTAGGTATAGCCGTAGTTCAAGTTCGTCGTCGCCGCACCCTCGTCGAAGTGCCGCTGAGCTTGCGCTTGCCGTGGCCATGCTCCACCGAGCAATCTCGCTCACGTGTTCCTCTCATTAGGGTTAGGTTAGAGCTAGGTCTAACTCAAGGCAAGAGCATAAGGCCAATGCCAGCCTCGTTGAAGCAGAACACCACCATGCCGCCATTGCGCTCGCACCGCCGTACTGCCATGCAGGCGGCCAAGGCTCACCACCACCCTATCTTGACCAAGTCTGCGCCATAGAGCTTCGCTGGTTCCTAGGTGCCGTAGCAGTGCTCGCCTAGGCTCACCGTCACCAGAGATGATGGGCTCACCGCAGCGCGCCGCCGCTGAGCCGCCATGCTTGCCGGTGAGCTAACTCCGGCGATCCTCCGAGCCAACCAAGGGTACCAACGGGTGCGCAAGGGTGTGGGGAACAAGTCGGTGGTGACCTCGTCACCGATGACCTCACCGTTGGCGAGTTCTTGCCGATCAAAGCGCCGCCTCTGTTCTGTTTTGCTGTCATGTGGACCTGGGTTGACTGCGGGGCCCGCGCATCAGTCACAGGGAGGGTGTATGGACCCGGTGCACCTAGCTGTAGCGCCCGAGTGGAAATTTGATTTTCTTTATTTATTTTTTCATAGATTTTGTTACTAACTTGCAAAAAATATATCTAGAACTAGGAGTATGCAAATGTGGTGAACGAAATTTTGTTGGATTAATCTTGAAGTGTACTATTTCATAAAAATATAAAATCTACTCTTTAGGGTATTTTTCTAGGAGAATTAAATTGAGCAAGATAAGTGCTTTTAAAATAGTTTCTATCTTGTAAATTGCATAACTTGAGCTAGGAAGGTGATAAAATTGTGATTCCAATTTTGCTGATCTTGTGTTGACATGCTCTAGCTAGGAAAAATAGTAAAACTACAATAGACAAACTTGAAATATGGTCTTCCTATTTAATCTTAATTAATTGCTAGTTTCTAGAGAAAGTAAATGAGGTAAAAATACATAACATATGATCATGCAAATTTTTACATAGTATTCTTATGCTAGGATGAAAGTAAAAAAAATATGAAATCTATTGCTTGACACTTTTCACTATGCTAAACTACTTTTGCTAAAATAAGCATATGTAACTTGTCATTTTTGTAGAGGTGGCTATACTTATCCAAATGGCATGAAATTTGTACAGTAGACAATGAGGGTCATTTCTAGGCTAATGTAATTTTCTTAGAATTTATTAAGCACTAGAAATATTTATCCTTTAAATCACCTTATTATATAAGGAAATTAATAAATGAATCTAAATAAATTAGTTAGCCATAACCATGAGGTTCTCTGTGGTGCTTGTGATGCATATAATCTGTTGATGTTATTAGTTAGGCTTAGAAGTAATTGGTTGTATGCAACTAGTTAATTATTGCTTTATAATTCAACTAGATGGTTGCATGTATAGTTTCTATTGTGATGATAATTTCATAATGATAATGGTCTTTTCTGTAAAAATTGTTAATAAAAAAGTTGTAGATCACTTACTTATCTACCTTGTGTTAAATTTTCATAGTCATAGGTCTTATGGTTTAAGAATTTTGGCTGTTAGGAGTCTGCTATCTGAAATGCTTGCTCTCTGGACAGATCTAAAAGATTGAATTGTTTGACCTAGATAACTGCTTAATCACATTAAGATGATTAATAGAAAGTTGTAGGCAATTTCATAGTATTTCCATAATGTCCACAACCATATTATTTTGATCTGTAGAACTCAAATTATGATTAAAACAAGTGACTACTATCTTGTAGTCCAGAAAAAGATTTACATGAGTCTTTCTTTAAGTTACTAGAGAAGAGATGCTGCTGAGAACACTTATGAGGATGCATTCATCACATCATATCATATTATACATGTCATTATATATGCATCCATGATATCTTATTTCCTCCTCGTGCATATAGAATCGTCCGAGGGGATAACTCTATTGGAATTCGAAGAAGAGCCGGATGAACAATAGGAGGCACCTCAGGCCCACTAGTAGAGAACAGACCTTTCATCCGATGCTAAAATGGGCTCTAGTCCCGGCATTTTTTGCGCCCGGGACTAGAGAGACCTTTAGTCCCGGTTGGTGTCTCCAACCGGGACTAAAGGTCCCTGCCCAACGGCTACTGCGCTCGGCACAGTGGCAGAGTACCTTTAGTCCCGGTTGTAGACACCAACCGGGACTAAAGGTGGACCTTTACTCCCGGTTGGAGCCACTAACCGGGACTAAAAGTCCTCAACCTTTAGTCCCGGTTGGTAACACAAACCGGGACTAAAGGTAGACCCTTTAGTCCCGGTTGGTAACACCAACCCGGACTAAAGGACCCTTTAGTCCTAGTTGGTAACACCAACCGGGACTAAAGGTCCCCTGATGGGTTAGTTCAAAAGGGAAGCATCACATCCATTGTTAGATGTATTGTGTAGGTGGGGTGGTAAGCTACGCGCGAGGCAATGCATGGGGTCTTGGGTTCGAATCTCACGGGACGCAGCGGTGGGAGGCATTATTTTTTTAAAGCTGGGAGGACCTTTAGTCCCGGTTGGTGTTACCCACCGGGACTAAAGGTCCCCCTTTAGTCCCGGTTCCTGACCCGGGACTAAAGGACCCCCCTTTAGTCCCGGATGCTTACTCCTGGGTGGGGAACCGGGACTAGAGGGGGTTCCCCACCGGGAGTAAAGCTCTGTTTTGTACCAGTGGCCATAGCTCTACAAGGAGAGGAGCAAACTCTTGAAGACTTACCCAAGTGCCTAGACCATAGGCCAACTTCTTTTATCAAAGGCAAGCCCCGGAGCATTCTAAGTCTCCCATGTTTTACAAAATATCACTTGAGTATTTTATGTTTGATGCATTAGGTTATACGAGTTGATTGGAAACCCTTGATGCATAGAACTACCTTGTCTAGATATATATACCTTTAACCCTATGTAGGTCTAGGATCGAATATATGCTTAGCCATGCTTAGATCAGTAGAAGTCAGGTGATTTCCTGTCACCTGCGAGATATAGGTGGATACCGAAGTACGGTTGGCTATATTTACTATCGTGGAACAAAACAATGGGGTAATATAACTGAAGGCCGAACGGAGTCTATGTGTAGGTTGACTCATGTGATTTCGTCTGTGCCGGTTAAGGATCATACCATTGTTGGCACTTCTATCGAGATTGAACGCATGCCTCTCACTTAGCTGGCCGGATAACTCATTTCGATCGAGAAGCCGAGTAGCTCAACTTAGGCCGGGCCCTATTCTGTAAGAGTGCGCACTCTGGATGGTAGTAAGGATGTGCGGGGAGCCAGACATTAGCCCAAGGGTAGGATGGGCCTGAACATCATTGCAGCTAGTCATCCCTGATTGTGTGGCATTGATCGAACCCACGAAATGTGGACCTGAGTTGTACCAAAGGTGACCGTTGATCTGGTCTGCCTGGGTCTGTGTTAGGAATAAATTCCCAGCTGGTTGAAATCGATTCGAATCGCTGTCTCTCCCGAACAGTGAGAAACTTGACTAGCCCCAACATTGTAGTAACTATATTATGGAATATGATTGTTATAATGAACATGAATTATTATACCAGCTATGGTTACTACTGCATGCTACTAAATGATATACCACATGTTTGGCACAGGTTAGTTGCTAATCTAGAGATAAATAGCTATAATAAACTTGATGACTAAATTATAACTGTATACTTGAATTGGTAAGCTTTTATGCAAAATATTGTCAAGCTAGCTCCACTTATAAAGCCTTGCATGATCCTTGAAGTCACTTTATTTTTGGTTTATGATGGGTAAGTCTAGCTAAGTACCTTCTTGTACTCAGGATTTTATTCTCACTTGTTGCAGATAATACAATGTATCATGGGTACTGTAAGAACTGCTTCTGTCCTGCCATGGACAAGGAGTTGGGCCCTGGGCAAGGCATCTCATGATGATCCCTCCCTTATGCTTTTGTGGAATTATGATCATGAGTTGGCACCATATTTGAACAATGATGACAAATGTTGGTTTCAAACTTATTTGCTTCCATTACTATTTTATTTGAACTTGATTTGTAATAACATTTAATCGTACTCTGATGTATAGAACTATATTTGTGAACTTTATGTAACATGTGACATGTATGTTGAATCATGTACGTTCTTGGTTGTATGTTGATGGTTAATCGAGACCCATCGTGGTACTCGATGGACCACCAGGTTTATATGGGCTCAAGTATCATAGTGTGACTGCTTGCGGGCTGCCATTATACTTGTGCTCTTATAAATTGGATGGTTCTGATATAGCTAGCATTAGAGCATGATTCAACATTAATTGCCACATGTGTATTTAAAACAAGGATCCTTAAACCTAAAGTTTAAAGCAAGATTCAACCAGCTTTGGCAACTGATAGATATATATAGGTGTTTAAACCTAAAGTTTCAATCTAAAGTGTGCCAGTGATCACTTCCTTTATTCCCAGTTAAGGATTTCAGGTGGCTAATTAAGTACTAACTTGGGGGTTTTTATTTTCATCATCCATATGGCGTGCTAGTGTATGGATGTCTTTCACTTGAGTGGTAATGTATGGATCAAATGCCTCTACGCCCAAGGTAAGATGCCACTCATCATCACAATGGCATGACCGCAAGATGTGAACATGCGGTCTAATGGGGAGAGTTAGCTTTGATACTAAAGTATATATATGTCTCATATATATACGGAGGTATTTAATTATGGGTTAGCTTTGATACGACTGTATATGCATATTTATATATATATATATATGGGATGTATTTACTTTTGGGTAGCTTTGATACGGAAGTATATATATATGGGTATATATATATAGAAGTATTTAGCTTGCAACCTAGAGCCTAGATTTTCATTTCTGCATATATAATTGTGGGGTTCGGCTGAAATGAAATTCTTGTGCAGGTACACTAACAGCGAAATGTGTAGCCCGACTAGCTATGTTATATATGAGAGAACGCATGTATGCCACCGCGTATGTCGTTAGAAGTTTAATTTTCCTAAGTTTGTAAGGACGTACGAAATGTACATGCATCATGATCAATCATTCATTACACACTTGCATTGTTCCTCCCCTTATAAGTCTCTTATTCGGTTAAGTAACTCTTTTCTATTATAACGTTGTTCTCACGAGAGTTGCACTATTTTGTTGGTACAGATGGCAGCATCAGCTAGGAATGAGACTTTCCAGGAAATGTTTGGTGCCCCTGCCCTACTTTGGAGGGTCCTGCATTATGCGGGATATACCAAACCGCCTCTCTATTCCTAGAATGAGGTATACCTAGAAGGACAACCATGGTATGAGGTGCAGCTAACCATACCTGCTCATACCCAAGCAACCCTATGGTAGGAGTGGAAGGCAAATTCTGAAGGGAAAACTCTTTGGGAAGCTACCCAAGTAGTTGCTTTTGAGGTGCTGAGCCAGATATGTCAGCAATATGGGGATGAGCTTACCGGCAGTGTCACGGGTACTTTTCCTCGGGTGGATCCATCCACAGTAGTTTGGGCACAGCGTAACAGCAATGTGTTGATCCAAGACCGAGATGAGCAGCCAGCTAGCTCTAGTCCCGCTATGAATGCAATGTTTGCAGTGATGAAGATGTTCTATACTCGTCAGGATACCCAGGACTTCTTGCAGGAGTCCTATACCACTTGCAAGGACAAGCTCATGAGAGCCAAAGCTGCACAACGTAAACTAAGGAAGCATGTGCGTAAGCACAAGAAGGCAGCAAGTGAGGCTCGATGAGAAACTGATCAAGCATATGTAGTATTGGGAAATCTCCACACCCAGATGGAGCAAGTTGATCAACAGATAGCTGCCACCCAAGAGGCAAGAGCTGACGATCAGACAGTGCTAGCAGGACTCCAGGAGCAGCTGGAGGCCACTCGCGCTGAGGCACTCACAGCTACGCACCAGCAGATCCAAGCAAACAACCCTACATCCCTGGCAGAAGCAGCACGCAACAGAGTTGAAGCCCTGACCACACAGTAGGACCATGTCGAGAGGTATTTGCGCTAGCAGCTTGCACGGACCTAGAACATGGTGGTTGATCTTCAGCATGAGGTGCATTATGTAAACAACCAACTGCACCTGATCCTAGATGAGGAAGAAGAAGATCTAGAAATGATTGTGGAAGATGACGATTGGGAAGAAGAAGAAGTGGATCTAGAGGATGAGGATGATGCTATCTCTGACCTTGACAGCGAGCATGCTAAAGAGTAGAGCCATTTAGTGACTAGTTTGAAGCGCTAGTTGTATCCCAGCTATCATTATGTAATGGACTGGTAGTTTGAATTTCGGTATTCGTGATGTAACTTCGGTGTAATATTGGTACTTTGCATGTTAATCCATGATGGGTTGAACTTTGATGAAATTCCAGTTTCATTTTACTAGTGAAATATGACATACATGTTAATGCGTTGCAAGTACGATAAGTGATCAAATTGATGATGTTATGTTAACAAAATGAATTATTGTGCCTCTGTTTTATTGTATGAATTAAGATTCTCTCCAGTAATTTTAGTTTGGCATGATTGCACAATTCATCTGCAATCTCTTGACATCATCCAATAATCACTTAGTGTTGCAACTTTGCAGATGACTCGCATTTGTGCTGGGGCAGGCACCAGCCAAGGTGGCAATGATGGTGATTTACCACCACCACCATCCCCTCCTGCGAATGAGTTTTTGCACAGTTTCTAGGAAATCAAAGAACAATGGAGGATACACTGTGCCTCATTGCACAGAACACCGCTCACGCCCATCAGCAACATCAAGGGCCTGAACCAAATCAATACAGCTCGTTTAAAGATTTCCAAGACACCAAGCCTCCTATCTTCAAAGAGGCCGAAGAACCACTCCAGGCGGATGAGTGGCTTAACACGATAGAGCAGAAGTTCCGTCTATTGAGGGTTACTGAGCATCAGAAGGCAGAGTATGCGTCTCATCAACTGCAGGGACCGGCAGGGATATGGTGGACCCATTTCCTGTCTTCTCTACCTGCAAATGCATAGGTCACCTGGGAACAATTCAAGTTAGCCTTTAGGGGACATCACACTCCCCCAGGGCTAATGTGCATGAAAACCGCCGAGTTCATGGGGCTTACTCAAGGGACCAAAACCCTTACCGATTACATGCATGCCTTCAACAATCTTTCTAGATATGCCCCAGAGTTTGTCACCACAGAGGAGAAGAAAATAGAAAGTTTCAAGAGAGGCCTTGGCACCAAAGTAATGAAGACTATGGCCAACTCAAGCTGTGCCACCTATAATGAGTTTGTTAGTGATGCCTTAACCCAGGAGAATCAGAACAACTTGCACGCAGCAGCAAATGGCTGCAAAAGAGCAGCTAAGGCAGGTGCCTCAGGATTATCTCAGTCTAGAGCTCCAGTCATAGCCAGGCCACAGTTCCATCCACCTGCGCATAAGTATAGGCCTCCTCAGCCAAAAGCTCAAGCCAATCGCCCTTAGTAGACATTCTGCAGGGCAATCACCATTGCCATACCTAAGGGCAACGTAGGCCAGGGAAGCTCAGCAGGACCAAGGAACAACTAACCATGCTTCAACTACAATCTGTTGGGTCATTGGGCCAAGGAGTGCCCCCATCCCAATAAGGGTGGAAATCAAAACTAGGGAAATAAGAAATAGTCCAATCCAAAAGCACATCCTGGATACATGCATTATATAGCCATGGAAGAAATTCCTGTGGGAGAAGTTGTTACCACCGATATGTTTCTTGTTAACAAACATCCCACCATTGTTTTATTTGATTTTGGAGCTTCTCATTCATTTATGAGCCAAACATTTGCATCTAAGTATCATCATAAGATAATTGAGGTAGACAAGGGTGGTTATAGTATAAGTTCAGCTGGAACCACTATTTCTACTAATCAGTTAGTGAGAGATGTGCTCATCTCTATACAAGAGAGGGAGTAAACTATAGATCTTATAATATTGCCAGGACTAGCAATAGATGTGATTTTGGGCATAAATTGCATGAGGGGTCATGGAGTTCTCATTAACACATCCACTCGAACAATTATATTGAGAGAACCAAAGGGGACTAATGCTTTTCTAATACCACTTCCCTAGAGTTTTGATCTTCAAAACCTGTCTTGTGCTATTCAAGCCACTACCCTATGCGATATTCAAGTAGTCTATAAATTTCCTGATGTATTTCTAGATGAGTTGCCTGGTTTACCGCCTGATAGGGATGTGGAATTTAAGATCGAGTTAGTGCTGGGTACAGCACGTATCTCAAGAAGACCCTATAGGATGCCATCGAATGAGTTAGCTGAACTTAAAATTCATCTACAGGAACTGTTGGACAAAGGTCTCATTCGACCTAGTTTGTCTCCATGGGGATGTCTAGCTTTATTTGTAAAGAAGAAGGACAAATCCTTGCGGATGTGTGTGGATTATAGGCCGCTTAATGTTGTAACCATTAAGAACATGTATCATTTGCCTCATATCGATATTTTGTTCGATCAACTGGCAAAAGCAAAGGTATTCTCTAAGATTGACTTGAGGTCAGGCTATCATCATATTAAGATCAGGCTAGAGGATGTACCTAAAACAACTTTCTCCACTAGGTACAGCTTGTACGAGTATTTGGTCATGCCTTTTGGACTAACAAATGCTCCTGCCTACTTCATGTACTTGATGAATTCAGTATTCATGCCCGAGCTCGACAAGTTCGTGGTTGTGTTTATCGATGATATCTTGATTTACTCGAAGAATGAGGCAGATCATGTAGAGCATCTGAGAGTTGTTTTGTCCAGATTGAGGGAGCATAAATTATATGCCAAATTTAGCAAATGTGAATTCTGGTTGAAGAAAGTAACTTTCTTGGGTCATATCTTATCTAAAAATGGAATATCTGTAGACCCAACTAAAGTACAAGAGGTTATGGATTGGAAGACCCCAACTTCGGTTCATGAAGTTCGGAGGTTTATAGGGTTAGCATGCTACTATCGTCGTTTCATTGTGGATTTTTCCAAGATAGCTAAGCCCATGACTAGACTACTCTAGAAGGATGAGAAGTTTAAATGGACGCCAGAGTGTGAAGCTGCTTTTCAGACCTTATGGACCTTATTAACTACAACTCCTGTTTTAGCACCACCCGATATTGAAAAGCCTTTCGATGTGTTTTGTGATGCATCGGGTACATGTTTGGGGTGTGTGCTCATGCAACAAGGTCGAGTTATTGCCTATGCTTCTCGATAATTGAGAAAGCATGAAGTCAACTATCCTACACATGATTTGGAGCTTGTCGCAGTTGTCCACGCTTTGAAGATATGGAGACATTACTTGCTGGGAAACATATGTCACATATACACTAATCACAAAAGTCTCAAATATATCTTCACTCAACCTAAGCTGAACATGAGACAACGTAGGTGGTTAGAGCTAATCAAGGACTATAATTTGGAAGTGCACTACCATCTAGAAAAAGCTAATGTTGTAGCAGATGCACTTAGTCAGAAATCTCATTGTAACACCTTAGAAGCCTTGTTGCAAGATGGATTTAATTTGTTACATCCTGTTGTGCTACACAATATCACTATCCGTTGCTCACTTGAGACCAAAATCATAGAACTACAGAAGACAAATGTGGGTGTGTTCCACATCAAGTGAAAGATGAAAGAACAGGAAACCAAGCATTTTAGGTTGGATGAAAGATGTGTGCTATGGTTTGAGGACAGACTTGTGGTACCAAAACACCGTGAACTTAGAAATCAAATTCTAGATGAAGCTCATTCATCCAAGTTGTCTATCCATCTGGGCAGTGGCAAAATGTATCAAGATTTGAAAAGTTGTTTTTGGTGGACCAAGATGAAGAAGGAAATCGCCGCCTATGTCGCTAGGTGTGATAATTGCAGCAGAGTCAAGGCCATTCAGTTGAAATCTGCTGGATTACCTCAGTCGTTGTCTATTCTAGGCTGGAAATGGGAGGAAATAAGTATGGACTTCATCATAGGCCTCCGGCTAACACAACAAGGTCACGATTCCATATGGGTCATTGTAGATCGCCTCACCAAGTTGGCACATTTTGTATCGGTTAACACAGGGTATTATGCTGGGAAGTACGCTAAGCTGGATGTTTTTTAGGTCGTGAGGCTACATGGAGTACCAAGGACCATAATCTCAGATCGGGGACCATAGTTTATAGCTCGTTTTTTTGGAACACTTGCACCAGTCCTTGGAAACTAAACTAATCAAAAGTTTAGCATACCATCCCCAAACTTCGGGACAAACCGAGCGAGTGAACCAAATCTTGGAAGATATGTTGAGAGCTTGTGTTATATCCTCTAAGGGTTCATGGGAGAAATGGTAACCTTTAGCCAAGTTTTCCTATAATAACAGTTATCAAGAGGGCATCAAGATGGCCCTTTTGAGGCCTTGTACAGTCGCAAATTTAGAACTCCTTTAAATTGGATCGAGCCTAGAGAAAGGAGGTACTATGGCATAGATTTTGTCACAGAAGCGGAAGAGCAAGTATGCATCATTCAACAACATATGAGAGTAGCGCAGTCTAGATAAAAGAGTTATGCTGATAAAAGAAGAAGACCACTAACCTTTGAAGTGGGAGAATATGTGTACTTAAAAGTTTCACCCATGAAGGGAGTGCAGAGATTTGGAGTGAACAGGAAGCTTGCACCTAGATATGTAGGGCCATACCAGATTATTGAACGAAAGGGAAATGTTGCTTATAAGTTACAACTTCCCCTAGAGATGAGTGCTATATTCAATGTCTTCCATGTTTCTCATCTAAAAAGATGCCTCCGCATACCTGATGAAGCAATTGCACCCACCAACATTAAGCTCCAATCGGATTTGACCTATGAAGAGAAACTAATCCGAGTGCTAGAAGAAATGGAAAGAGTAACCTAGAGCAAGGTCATTAAGTTCTACAAGGTGGTGTGGAATAACCACAATGAACAAGATGCCACGTGGGAATGGGAGGATTATTTACGTGAGGTTTATCCTGCTTTTTATGAAGAATGGTAGGTCTTTCAAATCTCGAGACGAGATTTCTATAAGGGGGAGGGGCTGTAACACCCCAGTGTTAAGCATTGCATTTGGCATTTGCATTTCATGAGCACAAGCATCATCCAAGCATTCATGAGCATGAGCATATGAAGTTTCATTTCATTTACCTTCTATTGATCACATGGGATGTTGCTAATATACTTAATTATGCTTGTGATCATATGTGACTAATGCATGAGATGGTTGTTAGGTCAGCAAAATACCTTAGACACATCTAGAATGATAATTGTAACAATGTTTATACTCATGACATAGACCAAATTTACTTCTAAGTGTTGGTTTTATTTGAAATGCCATTTTCATGATACTAGTGTGACCAAAGTTGAACAATAGCTTAGAATATTTGTATGGTTGTGTGACCTAAATAAAAGTTGTAGTTCACATCAAGGGTAACAAACTTTATTTAAGGGTCATGAGCTAAATCATTGCATAACATGGTCAAATAGAGGTCACAAGTTTTAACTCAATGTTGTTTGTAACATAGAAAATTTTGCTGTCCTAAACTGGTTTACAGTTTTAGAGTACCCCACTTTGGAGCACTGTAGTTTGAAAACTAGCTCAAATTAGGCCATGATCATTATAGCAAAGTTGTAGTACTCACTTAGCTCTACACTTTGTATTACTGAAGTTTTCAAAGATTTGCCATAGATTAGGAGAATGAGGAGAGCAAAGATGGTAGTTTTAGTCGACTGAATCGACTTCACCAATTCAAATCGGCAGGCCATCATGGCTGACCGCGGCAAGGCCATGCGCGCCGCGTGGCGGCAGCATGCTGACATTGGCCCAGCTGGTCGGGCAAGCAGGGGGAGAGAAGGGACGTGAAGCCGCCGCGCTCACTCACTCTTGCTCTCTCGCCCTCCCTCTACCTCTTCTTCACCCACCAGAGCAAGCCGAGCAACACGCCGTTGCAGCCGCACCTCTACCGTGCTCGCATGCCACCACCGCCATGCCATTCTTCGATAGCTCACGCACACAGCTCTGCCATGCCTCACTCCACCTTGCCAACCCTCTAGCATCATAGTTCAAGCCCAGGTATAGTCGTAGTTCAAGTTCGTCGTCGCCATGCCCTCATCGGAGCGCCGCCGAGCTTGCGCTCACCGTGGTCATTCTCCACCGAGCCATCTTGCTCACGTGTTCCTCTCATTAGGGTTAGGTTAGAGCTAGGTCTAACTCAAGGCAAGAGCCTAAGGCCAATGCCAGCCTCGTTGGAGCGGAACGCCATCGTGCCGTCATTACGCTCACGTAGCCGTGCTGCCATGCATGCGGCCAAGCCTTGCCACTACCCCACCTTGACCTAATCCATGCCGTAGAGCTTCGCTAGGGTTCCTAGGTGCCATAGCAGTGCTCGCCTAGGCTCACCGTCGTCGGAGATGATAGGCTCACCATAGGGCGCCGCCGCCAAGCCGCCATGCTCGCCAACGAGCTAACTCCGGTGATCCTTCGAGCCAACCAAGGGTACCAACGGGTGCGCAAGTGTGTGGGGAACACGTGGGTAGTGACCTCGTCGCCAGTGACCTCGCCATCGATGAGTTCTCTCTGGTCAAAGCGCCGCCTCTGTTCTGTTTTGCTGTCATGTGGGGCCGGGTTGATTGCAGGACCCACGCGTCAGTCACAGCGGGGTGTATGGACCAAGTGCACCTAGCTGTAGCGCCCGAGTGGAAATTTGATTTTCTTTATTTATTTTTTCACAGATTTTGTAACTAACTTGCAAAAATTATATCTAGAGCTAGGAGTATCAAAATGAGGTGAACCAAATTTTGTTGGATTCATCTTGAAGTTTACTATTTGATAAAAATATGAAATATACTGTTTAGGGTATTTTTCTAGGAGAATTAAATTGAGCAAGATAAGTGCTTTTAAAATAGTTTCTATCTTGTAAATTGCATAACTTGAGCTAGGAAGGTGATAAAATTGTGATTCCAATTTGCTGATCTTGTGTTGACATGCTCTAGCTAGGAAAAATATTAAACCTACCATAAGCGTACTTGAAATATGATCTTCCTATTTAATCTTAATTAATTGCTAGTTTCTAGTGAAAATAAATGGGGCAAAAATACATAACATATGATCATGCAAATTTTTACACAGTATTATTATGCTAGGATGAAAGTAAGAAAAATATAAAATATATTGCTTGACACTTTTCACTGTGCTAAACTATTTTTGCTAAAATAAGCTTATGTAACTTGTCATTTTTGTAGAGGTGGCTATACTTGTCCAAATGGCATGAGATTTGTACAGTAGACTATTATGGTCATTTGTAGACTACTATAATGTTCTTAAAATTTATTAAGCATTGAAAATATTTATCCTTTAAATCACCTTATTATATAAGGAAATTGATAAATGAATATAAATAAATTAGTTAGGCATAACCATGAGGTTTTCTATGGTGTTTGTGATGCATATGATCTGTTGATGTTATTAGTTAGGCTTAGAAGTAATTGGTTGTATGCAACTAGTTAATTATTGCTTTATAATTCAACTAGATGGCTACATGTATAGTTTCTGTGGTGATGACAATGGCCTTTTCTATAAAACTTATTAATAAAAAAGTTGTAGATAACTTACTTATCTACCTTGTGTTAAATTTTCAAAGTCATAGGTCTTATGGTTTAAGAATTTTGGCTGTTAGAAGTCTACTATTTGAAATGCTTGCTCTCTGGATAGATCTAAAAAATTGAATTGTTTGACCTAGATAACTACTGAATCACATTAAGATTATTAAAAGAAAGTTGTAGGCAATTTCATAAGCTTTCCAGAATGTCCACAACCATATTATTTTGATGTCTATAACTCAAATTATGGTCAAAACAAGTGGCTGCTATCTTATAGTCCAGAATATGATTTACATGAGTGTTTGTTTAAGTTACTAGAGAAGATATATGCACCTACTCAGTAAAAGAATATGTAACTTGCTATCATATTAATGCAATGCTGTTGAGAACACTTATGAGGATGCATTTGTCACATCATATCATATTATACATGTCATTATATATGCATCCATGATATCTTATTTCCTGCTCATGCATATAGGATTGTCCGAGGGGATAACTCTATTGGAATTCGAAGAAGAGCCGGAGGAACAACAGGAGGCACCTTAGTCCATAGCTCTAGAAGGAGAGGAGCAAACTCTTGAAGACTTACATGAGTGCCTAGACCATAGGCCAACTTCTTTTATCAAAGGCAAGCCCCGGAGCATTCTGTCTCCCATGTTTTATAAAATATCACTTGACTCTTTTATATTTGATGCATTAGGTTATAACAGTTGATTGGAAACCCTTGATGCATAGAACTACCTTGTCTAGATATATATACATTTAACCCTATGAAGGTACATGATTGAATATATGCTTAGCCATGCTTAGACCGGTAGAAGTCGGGTGATTTCCTATCACCAGCGAGATATAGGTGGATATCGAAGCATGGTTGGCTATATTTGCTATCGTGGAATAGAACCATGGGGTAATGTAACTGAAGGCTGGGCAGAGTCTATATGTAGGTTGACTCATGTGATTCCATCTATGCTGGTTAAGGACCATACCATTGTTGGCACTTCTATCGAGATTAAACGCATGCCTCTCACTTAGCTGGCCGGATAACTCATTCCGACCGCGAAACCGAGTAGCTCAACTTAGGCTGGGACCCGTTCTATAAGAGTGCACACTTTGGATGGTAGTAAGGATGTGCGGGGAGACAAACATGAGCCCAAGGGCAGGCCAGGTCTGAACGTCCTGGCAGCTGGTCGTCCCTAATTGTGCGGCGCTGATCAAACCCGCAAAATGTGGACCTGAGTTGTACCAAAGGTGACCTAACGTGACCGCTGGTCTAGTCTACCTAGGTTTGTGTTAGGAATAAATTCCCAACTGGTTGAAATTGATTCGAATCGCTGTCTCTCTCGGACAGTGAGAAACTTGACTAGCCCCAACATCGTAGTAACTATATTATGGAATATGATGGTTATGATGAACATAAATTATTATACTGGCTATGGGTACTGCTACATGCTACTAAATGATATACCACATGTTGGGCACAGGTTAGTTGCTAATCTAGAGATGAATAGCTATAGTTAACTTGATGACCAAATCATAATTGTATACTTGAATTGGTAAGCTTTTATGCAAATTGTTGTCAAGCTAGCTCCACTTATAAAGCCTTGCATGATCCTTGGAGTCACTTTATTTTTGGTTTATGATGGGTAAGTCTGGCTGAGTACCTTCTTGTACTCAGGGTTTTATTCCCACTTGTTGCAGATAATACAATGTATCATGGCTACTGTAAGAACTGCTTCTGTCCTACCGTAGACGAGTAGTAGGCCCCTAGGCAAGGTGTCTCATGATAATCCCTCTCTTATGCTTTTGTGGAATTGTGATCATGAGCTGGCACCATATTTGAACAATGATGTCAAATGTTGGTTTCAAACTTATTTGCTTCCGCTACTATTTTATTTGAACTTGGTTTGTAATAACTTTTAATCGTACTCTGATGTATGGAACTGTATTTGTGAACTTTATGTAACATGTGACATGTATGTTGAATCATGTACGATCTTGGTTGTATGTTGATGGTTAATCGAGACCCTTCGTGATACTCGACGGACTACCGGGTTTATATGGGCTCAAGTATGATAGTGTGACCGCTTGCGGGCTGCCATTGTACTTGTGCTCTTATAAATTGGACGGTTCTGCAACAAAAGCACGAAGATAACAATATGGAGAAACATTAGAACAAAATCTTTATTGAATACTCGAATATGAACGGTACATATCTTTGAAATGAGACCCTTCAAGGGTAGAAACGCCTAAGAAGATTGATGTGCCAAGAGTTTGGTACATCTCTTTGATCCATGATGCATAGCCTATAGGAACCTGGTCGGGTGATCGCCTTGACGATGAAGGGGCCCTCCCAGGGTGAAGATAGCTTTTGCATCCCATCGGTCTTCTGCTTCTTGCGGAGCACTAGGTCTCCAACCACTAAGAATCAATCATTGACATTGCGGTTGTTGTATCTTCGCATGCTATCAAGGTACTTCACTGTCCAAACACACAAAACTAGGCACTCCTCCTCTAGGCCATCCAACTCAATAAGCTGGGCTTGGTCGGAGTTTTCTTCGTTGTAGTTCTCCACTCTGGGTGCTCGGAAAGCGATGTCGGCTTGTAAAATAGCCTTGGAGCCAAAAACCATGAAGTATGAGGAGACGCCAGTGTTGCGACTAGGCTGGGTCCTTAGTCCCTAGACCATAGCTGGCAATTCCTTGAGCCACTTGCTGAGGTGCTTCTGCTCGTTCTTGTAGAGCCTCTCCTTCAACACGTTGAGAATCATGCCGTTGGCGCGCTCAACTTGGCCATTAGACCTGGGGTATGCGATGGAAACATACTTAACTGAGATACACCTTTTGTCACAGAAGTCCTAGAAATCAGCACCAGTGAACGTGGACCCCAAGTCGGTGATGATGCTGTTCGGTAGGCCAAACCGGTGAATGATGTCGTCAAGCAGCTCGGCCGCCTTCTTCATTGTAGCTTGGACCAGGGGTTTGTATCCGATCCACTTGGATAATTTGTCGATGCAGATGTACACCCAGTGGAAACTTCCCAGCGCAGGCTTGAAGGGCCCGATCATATCCAGTCCCTAGCATGCTAAGGGCCAAGACATAGGAATTGTTTGCAAGGCCTAGGCCAGGACGTGGATTTGCTTAGCAAAAAATTGAAAATTCTCACACCAATGAACGAATGCCTTAGCATCGGTAACCGCTGAAGGCCAATAGAAACTAGCTCGGAAGGCTTTGCTGACCAGTATTCTAGAGGCTGCATGATTGCTGCAAGTGCCAGCGTGGATCTCCTTGAGTATCATCTCGCCCTCTTCCATGGAAACGCACTTCTGGAGTAGCTTTCCCTTGGCATTCTTGTGATATAACTTTCCTTCGACTAGGACGTAATGCTTGCTATGGTGAGTGAGGCATTCTCTCTCTGTGTTGTCACCCAGGACGTCTATAGTGTGAGGTATTTGATGAAAGGTTGCCTCCAATCACTACTCAGGGCAGGGGCCGATGCGACTAATGGCTCGGTAGTTGGCTTTTCTTCAACACCTTCTTGCCCTTGCTTGATGGATGGCGTCACTAGGTCCTGGACAAACACTCTGACTAGAACTTCAGCCTGGGTCAACCCTAACTTTGATAGCTCATCGACTGCTTGGTTGTAAGCCTAGACCACATGGTGGTACTCGATGCCATAGAACTTGTCTTCTAACTTTCTTATCACGGCGCAGTAAGCGTCCATCTTCTCATTGGTGCAATTCCAATCCTTGTTGAGCTGATTGATCATGAGTGCAGAGTCACCGTACACCTGGAGGCATTTAATGCCGAGCTCGATAGCTATACAAAGACCATGAAATGACGCCTCGTATTCAGCGGTATTATTGGATGCTCGGAAGTGTAGGTGAAGGACATAACAAAGCTTATCCCTCGATTGCAAGATGAAATATACACCTGCCCTAGCGCCATTAAGGTTGAGAGACCTATCGATGTACATGGTCCAGTGCTCAAGGTGGTCGACCAGGATAGGATTCTGCATATCCGTCCACTCGGCAATGAAGTCGGCGAGCGCCTGTTACTTGATCATGTGGCGAGGCCTGAAGTCGATGGTATAGGTGCCGAGCTCGACTGCCCATTTAATGATGCGGCCACTGGCTTCCTTGTTGCGGAGGATGTCACTAAGTGGGTACTCAGTGACTATAGCTATGTGGTAGGCGTCAAAGTAGTGATGGAGCTTCCAGGATGTGATTAGGATGGTGTATAGTAGCTTCTGGACCTAGGGGTAGCGAATATAAGACTCTTTTAGGACCTCGCTGATGAAGTAGACTGGGCGCTAGACTTTGTATGCGTGTCCAACCTCTTCTCATTCAACAATGATGGTGGTGCTGACTACCCGGTTGGTCGTTGCGATGTAGATTAGTAGGGTTTCATCCTTTTGGGGGCGGTCATGATCGGAGGTGTGGTGAGGAACCGCTTGAGCTCGGTGAATGCCTTATCAACGTCCATCGTCCAGACAAATTTCTCTTGAGCCTTGAGTAGCTTGAAGAAGGGGAGTCCCTTTTCGCCAAAATAGGATATGAAACGACTTAAAGCCGCCATGCACCCCGTTAGCTTCTGGACGTCCTTGATGTGGGTTGGTGGCTTCATGTTGGTCACCGTCGCTATCTTCTTTAGGTTGGCTTCGATGCCATGGTGACTGATGATGTTGCCTAGCAGGATACCAGATGGAACACCAAAAATGCACTTAGTGGGATCCAGCTTCCATCGGTACACTTTCAGGGCTTTGAAAACTTTGGTGAGGTCGACGATGAGGGTCTTAGCAGTCTTAGACTTAACCACCACGTCATCGATGTAAGCCTCGATGTTCATCCCGATCTGGTCCTTGAGGCAGCGCTAGATGGCTCTTTGATAAGTCGCACCCGCGTTCTTGACCCCAAAGGACATGGTCGTGTAGCAGTAGGCGCCGAAGGGCGTAATGAACGACGTCTTGATTTGGTCTTCTTCCTTCAGCGCAATCTGGTGATAACTAGAGTAGCAATCTAAAAAGCACAGGAGCTCACAAACGGCTGTAGAATCTATGACCTCATCAATGTGAGGTAAGTTGAAGGGGTCTTTAGGGCATTGTTTGTGGAGATCGGTGTAATCAACGCACATTCTCCATTCTTTTTTCTTTTTTCTTACAAGAACCAGGTTGGTTAACCACTTCGAATGATACACCTCTTTGATAAAACAGGCAGCTAAGAGCCGAGTTATTTCTACCCTAATGGCCTCCTTTTTGTCCTACGTGAATCATCGAAGCTTCTACTTGATTGGCTTGGCGGTCACCAAGACATTTAAGGAGTGCGCGATCAGCTCCCGAGGCACACCAGGCATGTCCACCGGTTTCCATGCGGACACATCAACATGCTCCCTTAGGAAGCTAACGAGCACGTCTTCCTATTTGGGATCAAGGTTGGCCCTGATCCGAGCAGTCTTAGACTAGTCACCAGGGACGAGGACCATTTCCTTCACCTCCTTAGACTTGGTTGACGCTCGGGCGGCCTCCATGGTTGGGATCTCTAGGTCCTACAGGAAATCTGCTATGAAGACGCGAGGTAGTCCTGCATGTAGATGGAAATGTCAGTAGCCTCGACGAGCGCGAAGCTTTCCTTCTCGTAGGAGTAGGCGACGTCGAGGTTGGCGCGTAGGGAGAGGACCCCTTGTTCCATTGGCATCTTCAACACTAGGTACGTGTAGTGCGGCATGGCCATAAACTTGGCGAGAGCTGGTCGGCCAAGGATGGTATTGTACGCTGTGTTGAAGTCGGCAAGGAGGAAGTTGATGTAGTCAACGCAGAAGTGCTTGGCGGTGCCGAATTGTACCGGCAGTGTAATCTATCCTAGAGGTAGGGACACTTTTCCGAGAATGATCCCCCAGAACGGAGAGTCCATGGGGGTATGGTCTTCTTTCTTGATCCCTAGCTGCTCTAAGGACCCAGTGAATAGGATGTTGAGGGCGCTCCCTCTGTCGATGAGGACCTTCTAGAAGTGCACGTCCTTGATGATGGGATCCAGGATGATTGGGAAATGCCCTGGGTATGGGATATCCAACCACTGGTCGGCCATGGAGAAGGTGATCAGGTGCTCCGACCAGTCGAGGTACTTGGGATTAGCGATAGGGCCATCATATGTAGTGACCGACATGACACATCGGGCTACAAGCTTCTACTCCTGCTTGTCTTCAGAGACAACTCTCCCACAAAAGATGGTGGCGATGATCTTGGTGGGGTCCAAGTAGGTTGGGCCCTTGTTCTTGCCTCATTCTTCGCCTTGACCGTCTTTGGTCTCATCGTCATCACGCCGTGGCTTTTTTGATGATTCGCCATCGAGCGCTGTCTTTAGGCCTCTGCACTCTCACATGGTGTGCTTGGCATCCTTATGGATAGGGCATGGGCTATCTAGCAGCTTGCCAAAATCAATGTTGTAGGTGCACTCAGCATGGCATTGATGGTGTTGAAGGAGTTATCAGGCCAGTGATGGCAGCCTTGTCTGCCTCTCGAGCTATCCGGGTGGTCGTCACACAAGGGCTTATGGTCATTTTGGCAGCGGTCACGGTCGTCGCGACGGTCTTGGTCATCACGGCGGCGGTCGTGGTCGTCGTAGCGCCTGTCTTCGTGACAGTCATCGTTGTGTCGTTGGTGATGAGTAGAGCGGGCAGCCCTTTTGGCTCCTTCGGCATCGGCATATCTGTTTGCTATTTGTATCAGTTCACCGATGGTTGTGGGCCTCTTACGGTACAGCTTGCCACAGAGTTGCTCATGCTGGAACCCTTTGGTGAAAGTGGCGAGGGCCTCGGTGTCAGTGATGTTGGGAATGGAATTTCTTGTCTCTGAGAAGTGCCTGATGAAGTCACATAGGGACTCCCCGGAGGATTGATGAAGCTTCTCTAGGTCATACTTGGTGTTGGGCTGCTCGCACGTAGCCATGTTATTATCGGTGAAGACTTTCTTGAGGTCGTCCCAAGATCGGATGGAATTCTCTCATAGGCCAAGGAGCCAGTTGTTCGTAGACTGGTTAAGCATGATGGGTAGATAGTTCACCATGACGTCTTCATCTCTGCCTATGGCTCTCACGGCGATCTCGTATAGTGTTAGCCACTGAGCAGGGTTGGCCTTTCCATCATAGGTGTTGACGCCAAGAACCTTGAAACCCACAGGCCACCGGATGGCTCGGAGCCTTTCCGTGAAAGGGGGAAGTCCTGATGCGCTAGCAGGAAGTGGCGCTTGACGGGCAACAAATCCCACATGTTCAGCATTGAATTGTAGGTGATGCTCCATGTCGTCTTCGTAGCGTGTGGGCCTGCTATTTTCGATGCGGTCGCGGACATCTACGCCAGTGTTGATGTGGTCATGAAGGTCACGAGGGAGGGGTTGATTGACCTCCTAGTTGCAGTTGCTGCCCCAACCTCGCTAGGGGTGTGGTGGTTGTCCGTTGTGGCGTGAATGAGCTTTATAGTTGCCTCTGGATCCTCTATAGATGTAGGGACCTCTAGCCTAAGGTCGGGGGCCCTCGGCATCATGATGCTAGCCTCCTCCATCGTGGCGGGAGCGGCGGCTATGAGCTGATGCTGTGGAATAAGATGGGGCGTCATTCCAGAATTCATTAACTTGGACTTGCGCTGCTATGATATGTGCTCAGACCTTCTCGACCTCTCGAGTGTGAGGGAGTTTGTCGAGCTCATTGAAAGCGACGACTAGATTGGTGCTTGGAGTCTGGTAGACTGGCTGGCTGCCCACCATGTCAAATGCTTCCTTAGATTACATTGATGGAGGGACAGGCCGCGACCATCCTCGTTGGCACCTTGGGGTGCTTCTGCATCTTGGCGACGTTGGCGATCGGTGTTCTTCGCTAGATGAGCTTCACGCTCTTCAGCGGTTTTGCCATCCTTGGTGGTGCTGTCATGGCTGACATGGGAAATCATGCCCCAAACCCCAGAGGGAAAGTAGGGTAGCTTGATATGGTCTTGGTTGAGCCCTCGGAATAATCGTCGAGGCTCTCATTCAGAACATTATGGAGAGATTCAGTCAGAAGAGAGGGATCATCCGTGAGCTGGGGAACAACCACCATGTTGACCATGGGTGTGGGCTGACCAGAGTCAGTTGGGTCGATCATGTAGAGGTCGGTGACGTGGTCGTGCTCAATGTGATCGACAAAGAGGTGGTGGATGGCATTCTAGTACACAGATCCCGCACCCTCCAGCCCAAAGGGATAGGGTTTCGGTGGGTCCTCCATCGGGGCCTTGTAGTCGGTCAAACGTAGGCTAGTAGCGGGAAGTCGTCGGCGCCACGCCGTGCGCCCCTCTGGAGCAGCCATGATCACCAGATCGAAATCTGACCGCCTTAAACGATGTGGCTGAGCAGGTCACTCAGTTGTAGCGGCTTGGTGATCTTGGAGTACCAGAAATTCATCGCTCCCTCTAGATTGATCAAGACCGAATCCACGAGGAGCTGACATCCCGCTAAGCGGTCTGTGACCCGATCGATGGATGCGATCAAATCAACATTGCTGATGGATCTCCTAACCCAGCGGCGGGGCCCTAGGATCGGAGATGTCGTTGCAGGTGTTGGCACGATCGACATAGGGTGATCCTGCACCGCTTCCACGATCTCCCCGTTGCTATCGAGGCCGATGACCCAGGTCATGGATCCGACCGTGAAGATCTGGCCCAGCTCGGGAAAGGCCATGGAGCTTGGGAAGGTGACCATCTGGTTCGCCATGAATTCAGCATGCACACCCCTACCTGGCGCGCCACTGTCGATGAAATACATCCGGTAGTCTACCAAGGGGTATGCCCACAGTAGTAGATAAATCGGTGAAGGTGTGCATGAGGGAACCGGATGGTGACACAGAATGCAAGAGGCAACGATTAGACAGGTTCAGGCCACCAACTTTGTGTAATACCCTATAACCGGTGTCTTTCAGTGGGTTATATTGCATATGATTAGATGAAAATGAGGGGGTCCCTACCTGCCTTATATAGCCCAGGGAGTAAGGTTACGGATTGGTTGTTTCTATCCTCATAGATTTTACAAGATAGAAAGTTACAGATATTGCGGGATCTAGCATATCCGAGCAGGTTTCCTAGATCACCGAAGATCTTCACGGAGTCTTGCGAGGCATGCCAACCTGTGTCATGCTTCGCACAGCATTGTCTTGTAGGCTAGGCCTTCACTAGTGGCGTGGTCCATGCACAGTCTTGTGGGCTAGACCTCCCCTAGCGGCTCGACCCATGTACAGCCCTGCTAGTATCGGGGGTTATACCCCCACAGTTTCTTGCTACGACAAAAAAGGACACACAAAGGTGCCCTTGCCATGACCATGAAACCTCTCGCCTCCATTAGAGAGGCGAAGCAAGGTTTTGCTCTCTAGCTTTGGAGCTCAACCTAGTCCAAATATGAAGTGTCAGAGTCACTATCGCCAGCCATGCTTAATTGCAAACGAACAAGGAAAGAGAAAGATCAAATGGAGAATTTTGCTAAGTGTGAAGAAAGCAATCTACTGCACCTGTTGTTATAGGAAGCAATGGTGACGGTTCGCATTGGTAGTATTAGGTTCCCAATATGCTTGGCCTGGCAGCATACCCATTGTATCACTTCAATAGATGTTGGCACAATGACAAACTGCTTTGTGTTGGACGATGACAAAAACATTGGAAAAACAACGGCCACAATGGCCACCAATTAGGAGTATGATTTAGAGGCAATTGTTATGATGGCACCAAAGACAAATGACAGAAAGAAAAGAATTACAACACAATTGTAACCACACATAAGAACATGTTGTAACTACATAAAAAAACAAAGTTAATGCGAGCACGTAAGAACATGTCGTGGCTACAGTAATAGAGATGGAACATGATTTTTGCCACAGAAGTAATGGTGATGGAACGATGTTGCAAGTTGGATGGAGAAAATTGTGTCCACCATGTGGCTTGGTCCCTCTGGAGCTAACCACACGGTTTGGGGGAGACAAACCTCTACTCATATGGACTATTTAGCGCAAGGTCACCTGACTCCATTGTCTTCAAACCTCCTCTACGCTTGCCTTCTCACACCCTCATATACGAATTGCATCTGCACATGCTCTTAGCAATCGCAATGCCCAAGCCTTCTGCCAAGCGCACACAGACGAAGGAGGAATCGGAGCTAGAAGCCAACAACACACACGGATAGAGGAATCGGAGGATGAATCTGATCGTGCTTTGACAGATGAATCTAATGATGAAGCCATGCCCGATGACGTCAATGAAGATCCATTCAATCCCATTGGGTATGGCAATGTGTGGGAGCTTAGCCTCTTCTAGAAGACTTTCTGGAGGATGAACACTGTGCTAATGGAGCTCAGTCTGGGCACCGTCAGCACATCGCAGGAGGAGAAAGTGCCCAATTACACCTATGATTTTCACCTAGTCGTTGATAAACTAGACAAACAACGAGATACACAGCCAAGTTTTCAAGAAAGTGACCCAACAAGGCAATTTCAGTGATAGCATTGAAATCAATGATGATGAGCTTGATGAAGAAAAAACAAGGAAGCAGGCGTGTTGTTGAAGCAACAAGCATAGAAGATGCACTGAGTACCATGCATCTAAAATCTCCAAAGTTGGAACCAGCACGGACCATCTTACAGGAGTGTAATGAAGAAAAGTAGATGGCCCAAAAAACAGATGATGAGAAGGAAAACCTAGTGATGAATGAAGGAACGATGCACCCTGAACAAACTGCCGGGCACCCTGAAGGCCGCCTCCAAGGAGGTCGCTGACAAGAAGGGATTCTGAGTAGCAGACATGTAATTGTCTTATGTTATGTTAATTATTATGATAGTGAAACTTTGCTTAATTATCATGCCTATCCATTGCCTATTAATTATCATGCCTGTTAATTATTAGTTCCATGTTCTTGTGGGAGGAACATTGCTGAGGTGCTGCTAGGTACCGATCCCGGAGTTAGGGAACGGATCAGATGATTCTAGGTCTACGTGATAACAAAACCGTATCATATGACGGTTTGCACATACAAAGCAACACTCTAGTAGCATCTTAGTGAGGTGTGGTACCTTCCATCTTGTACCTCTCATGGTCAAGGGATGTAGTTCTGCTTCTTGACTATGAGAGATCCAAGATGGAATATAAAGCACCCAATCTTGAAGAACGAGCACCTCACAAACTTGAAGCACCTAATCGAGTATGGAGCCCTTAAATAGGATAGCACCTTGATGATTGTAGATCTTCTATTAACAGAAGATTTGCAAGAAGATCTGTAGTCATCAAGATCAAGTTCCTATTTAGGGGCAACATCTCGCAAAGGATGGATAAGGAGCACCTCGCAAAACTTGCGCCAGCATCTTAGTGAGGTGCTTTATATTTCATAATCTTGGTACCTCTTAAGTCCTTCTCCAAACACTAGCATCCCTGTGAGGTGGTTTATCTCCATCTTGCACCTCTCACGGCCTCCTCACGGTCCGTGAGAGGTGCAAGGAGGAAGACAAAGCACCTCTAGGCAATGAAGAAAGATGATTGGTTCACGAGTATGTTGATTCAAGAGTGTGTGGATTGAGCCCAAGAGGTGCATCTAGACCTGGCTTAAATAGGTCAACCTTGAAGATGGAGAAGTAAAACTATGTTGGTAGTTGGGAGTTGGGGCATTCAACACTCACATTTGTGTAGCCAAGGCAAATACAACACTTAAAAACAGAGGGAGTAACAAGCATCACATCCATTTAGTTATTAATTTTTAAGGCAATAACTATGTATAAATGACACAGTAACAAGCATCACAGCCACATGACAAAAAATTTCATTGATAACTTCAGTTACATTCCATAGTTGTACAATAACAAAGACCTATCGAAGAATATTGGGTGTACAATAACAAAGACCTATCGAGTATAGGTACAGCCCATAGTCGATTGATGCCCTGTCGAGTATGGAGCCTAACAGAAGATCTGTAGTCATCAAGGTGCTCTCATGTTGAGCACCCTGATGACTTACTAGGCCATACAGGGAGACTAAGGAAAAGGCAGCACTTTGCAAAACTTCCACCAACATCTCAGTGAGGTGCTTTACCTTCCTTGCACCTCTCACGGTCTAGAGGAAAGCAGATGAGGCATGGGAGAGAAGCGCCACCGTCATCACTGCTGCTCCAAAGATAGGAGGATTCACCGTGGTGCCAGAACTGATGAACCAGCAGCACCAGGCTACGCAGGGCAGAAAGGTGACAACTGTCTTACATGATGACGTCACCTTCCTAGCAGCCCTGCACTCATTGGAGCCACCATCAGCATCCCAGCAACCCCAATGAAGCCTAGCAATGCCAAACCACGGATACCAAAGTGCATTCAGTACCCCTAGATTACCCACAAAAGTGATCCCCTTAATCGCAAAACTTCCACTAGCACCTAGATCAAGCCGCCCCCGTTGCGCCTAGATGCTAGTAGTACCCAATCTTGAAGGCCTTCTCCTAATGCCACTACTACCACTAGAGGAGATGGAGAAGCAGCGCCATGACAATGAAGGAATAATGATTGTTAGCTCAAGAGCTTTGTCTGTATCTATTCTAAAGGGTTGAAGGAGGAAGTGTGTGTGGATTGCCCAAGACCTGCAACCAAACCCTATGGGCGGCAAAAAGTGACTGGGTCATCCTCCGCTGTCACACGAAGCAAGCTGAGACAAACCGCGCGGAGCAGATCCCGAGCTCTCTCCAGGCTTAGGAATGGACACTAGACCGGATGGTCGTGACCGAGGGCGTGCCAGTCAATTTGACCCTATAATTGACAAGGAGAGAAAGTTGATCAGTAATTTAAGGTTGAACATGCCGGTGTTTATCCAGACAGTTCCAAATATACAGCCAAGTGGCCAGGTGGACAGCACCCGCCATGTACGATCAAGATCGAGATGGATTAGTCATCAAACAGGATCTAACGTTAAGAATTGAATTTAATTGTGATAGTAATCAGCAGATGATAGATCAGAACAATAAGACCAAAAAATCTCAATCTAGATCATGCAATTGGTGATATTGTGTTAAACAGTAAACTATTTAGCACGATATCGATAACTTTGATCAATACCAACGTTTACAAGAGACCAGTCATCTGTTGCAGCCTTGTAAAGGTTGATACGAATCGATAACTTATCTATACCCTGATTTGTAAGAGATCAGTCGTCTATTGCAGCCTTATAAATAACAATATAGATCGATAACTAACTTATACCACGACTTGCAAGAGATCAGTCATCTGGTGTAGCCTTGCAAGTAACAATATAAGTCGTGACGGATACTCACAAACAAGCCAGAGGTCAGGTCATCCGATGCAGCCCTGCTTGCCCAAAGAACTCGTCAAAATCTACTCTACTCCTACTCCTAAGGGGTGGCCTGAGTCGAAAAGCAAAGATACTTATTTGGTTGATCGATGAGAGATGTCTATTACAATAGTCAGGTTCTAATATTTATACCCGAGGCTTGACTACGAGTCCTGGTCGAACAAGACCGGTTACAAATTCGAAAAAGAAAATAAAGTTTTTCTAAATTACGATAACTTGGACTTCAATCTTCCCCTTCTATGAAGTCTGATGCGTCTTCTAGCTTCGTGCCCTGCTGATCCTGCCGATAGGGCCTACTCCCTTACAATGACGACGTTACCTTCATTTTGATGGCAATTTCACTAGCCGATGTTTGTTGAATATCTCGATTTTCTATTGATGAATTTAGATCTTGGGGTCCTTTCTTTAAAAACTAAATTTTGGTGTCAACAGACCTAGCTTAAATAGGTCAACCTTGAAGATGGAGAAGCGGAAATGAGCAGTTAAGATCTGTGATATACACATACGTATAAGGGAATACGAGGTACGTCGGTTCTCGGTAGAAGTGGTGAGACAGTGTTGGAAGTTGGGGCATTGAACACTGACGCCGAATTAACCGCCGGTAGACCAAACGGTCGTGTAGGGCTAGCGGCCACAACGCGTATCTCTGTTAGCTCGGCATTCCAAACGATGGTGGAATTCAACCCACTAGCACCGCCACATCGATGGTTCAACCGTCAGTGCTAGAAGTTTCATTTGTCGGTTTGATTCCTTTCTAGGCCTCGCTATCGATCCAACCGAAGGTGGAAGTATCACACCGTCGCTTCTATCTTCTACGGTAGTGAAAGTGGCGACAGTGATCGCTCAATCTATAGTAGTGCAAAGTCATCCTGTGTTTCAACATGGCCAAGGAAATAAGAACTTTGTCATCGAAGGAAGGAGCGTTGTGCAATGAGTTGAAGATGAAATGCCTATGTCATGCATCACTCGCATGAAGTATTGCTAGGCAGCGCTATAGGATCCAGTCAGTGATGGAGATGCAAACATGAAGTTCTTCCACCTGCAGGCCTGTCACCGATCATGGAATATAAGCTCGCTCAATGTCAAGGGAACAAAGATCATATGGAATGAGGGTATCGCTGAGGCGCTGTTTGCCAACTTTGATGCCATTCTTGGGACAAACTTTGTCCATGCAATTAGGGTGGCTTTTGACATGGTCGGGCTATCAGTGCTTTACCTCATATTGCTCGATGGATGCTTCTCAAAGTAGGAAGCCTTGAATGTTGTTAACGACATCTCATCGGATAAGACGCCTGGGTCCGACGGTTTTGTTGGCCTGTTCTATAAGTGGGTCAATCATCAAGGCTAATTTCATGAATGCCTTCAATGCATTTTGGTCGCTCGACTACAGAAGCTTCTACTGCCAAAACGATCCTACAAAGAATGAAGTCTTAGCTTGGACAGGCACGAAGTGAGGCACTTTGCTACCAGCTTGCCAAAGCTATGCATAAGATAGTGAAAGTGAACAAAAGTGCCTTCATCAAGGGACCCACAACAATTTCTGAAAGTACAATTGACTTGAAAGCTGCTGCAAAGGAAAAAGTTGGCAACTACGCTTCTGAAGATTTGGCATGGAGAGAGCATTTGACTGGGTGTCCTGTCTTTTCCTCATGGTTGTTCTGTAGTTTATTGGGTTCACCAGAAGATCAAAGGGAGTGGATCTCCATCCTTCTTTCCATGGCAAGCACAAAGATTCTACTCAATGCCCACCCTAGGAGACTCATCTATCATGCAAGCAGGCTTCGGCTCCCGATTTCTCCCATGTTGTTTGTCATGGCTATGGAGGTCCTCAACGGCCTAACCCATCTGGCTGACCGGCAGGGATTCTTCAAACCGTTGGGACATGAGGTGATCCATTATCATGCCTCTCTGCACGCTAATGACATGGTTATCTTTGTTGCACCGTGCTTGACCAACTTGCTCATGCTTCGGGAGATCCATAACATTTTCAAGGTGACAGCTGGGTTGTCCATGAACCTAGACAAGTGTGTGGCAACACCTATACACTTTTTAAACAATGATACTGCGCTGCTATAGATGGTACTGCAATGTAAGGTGTCTCATTTCCCGTTCCGCTGCCTTTGAATCCCATTCACCATCTACAAGCTAAATAAAGCTGTGGAGCAGCCTCTCATGGATGCGGTTGTGAGTTGCATCCCCTCCTAGAAGGGCAAGATGATGAACTTGGCCAGCCAGGATTGCATCAGTCATTCTTTTGGCCATACTAAGTCACCAGTTAATTGCACTTTGTCTGGCGCTCTGGGCTTGTTCTATAAGCAGGTCAATAATCATCAAGGCTGACATCATGAACGCCTTCCATGCATTCTGGTCGCTTGACTACAAAGGCTTCTACCTCCTAAACTATCCTACATGATACTATAAAGAAAGAAGTCTGAGCTTGGAGAGGAGCGAAGCGAAGCACTTTGCTACCAGCTTGCCAAAGCTATGCATAAGATGGTGAAACCGAACAAAAGTGCCTTCATCAAGGGACTCACGACAATTTCTGAAGGTACAATTGACTTGCAAGCTGCTCCAAAGGAAAAAGTTGGCAACTGCGTTTCTGAAGATTTGACATGGAGAGAACATTTGACTCGGTGTCTTGGCCTTTCCTCCTGGAGGTTCTGTAGTTTGTTGGGTTCACCAGAAGATCAAGGGAGCGGATCTCCATCCTTCTTCCCACAGCACGGGCAAAGATTCTACTCAATGGCCGCCCTAGGAGACACATATATCATGCACGCAGGCTTCGGCTCCAGTTTTCTCCCGCGCTATTTGTCATGGCTATGGAGGACCCTCTACGGCCTAACCCGTCTGGCTGACCGACAGGGATTCTTAAAACCGTTGGGAGATGAGGCGATCCATCATCGTGCCTCACTGCATGCCAATGATATGGTTATCTTCGTTGCACTATGCTCGACCGACTTGCTCGTGCTTCAGAAGATCCTTAACATTTTCGGTGAGACAGCTGGGTTGTCCTTGAACCTAGACAAGTGTGTGGAAACACCGATACACTGTTCAAACGATGAGATTGCGCTGCTCTAGAAGGTGCTGCAATGTAAGGTGTCTCATTTCCCTTGCCACTACCTTTGAATCCCATTGACCATCTACAAGCTAAAGAAAGCTGAGGAGCAGCCTCTCATATATGGATGCAGTTGCGAGTTGCATCCCCTCCTGGAAGGGCAAGATGATGAACTTGGCCGGCCAGGATACTACGCTTGCATGGGTCGTTCTTTTGGCCATACTAACTCACCATTTAATTGCACTTTGTCTAGCGCTCTGGGCTATGGACACCATGGACAAGCTCCATAGGCTTTCCTCTAGACCGGAACTGACGCATGTGCTAGCGGGAAATGCCTGGTTGCCTAGTCAATTATGTGTCTCCTACGCATACTCGGTGGGCTAGGCCTGATAGAATTGCGTCGTTCGACATCGTGCTTTGGCTAAGGTTGGTCGTTTTGGCTAAGGCCCTGTATCCAGCTTGACGTCAGCTCCCTCCCTTTCAATCCTTGAGGAAGCTAGACTTTGGGATCAGGCGGCCTTGCGTCATTTGAGTTTTCTACTCCCTATGCTGGTTTCTTAGCTTAGCTTGGTGGCTTTGTTTGCTTGAGCTAGAACTGTCACGTCTTTGTTATGTATTTATGCTTAGCTTATCTTATTAGTACCAGTAATCTTTGGATTACCTGTGCTTTGGGAGTTAGTGCAAAACTCTCCTACCTCTAAATGAAAAACGTGACACGTTCGAGAAAAAAAAAACATTGTCATAAAACCGCCCCCAGGAGCTTTAAAATGGTGAATATGGTGGACTGCTGTAGTAGACCAAACCAAACAAAATGTATTTGTGATTTGTACGAACATGATTCCCCTTCACTACAATGTATTTATTATTTGAAACGCAACAAAAAATAAACACGCAGAAACTTTAGTTCATTCATCCCTCATGATGAACATAAACTCAGGCCTTGAGATTTTTTTCAATAGGTAGCCTGAGGGGCCTTATTCTCCTTGGCATGCTCCGAAAATTTCTCAGCAGTTGCAGCAAAAGCTGCCATGCCCACCATAGCTTCAAGCTCTGGGTGAGCATCATCAACCTCATACTCGATAGTGAATCTTATCACTGATGAGTTGGACCCTTTTGAAATGATCTCAAGCCGTACCATGTAGTACATGAACCCCAGCTTTAGAATGTCACCTTCGATGGCTTCGACCTCCTTGATATAATTCTCATTGTCTACTTTGATGAACTTCTCCGTGTAACTATGCAGTCGAGGAATCCCTAGCAAGAGCAGAGCAATTAAAAATTACTACATACTCTGTTAGCATATCCAGCAACATGAATAATGTGTGTGTGTCTTTTATAGACTTAATTTCTCTCACGTGGTGGAAATATTAGCTTCAAAATGGTACCACCGGAAACCGGCGATTTGCCAAGTGCTGGAGACTTTGTCGAGTGTATTTTATCGGGCACTCGGCAAAGACCGTGTTTGCCGAGTGTCAAATAAAATACACTCGGCAAACAAAAACACACGGCAAAATACGTCTTTGCCGAGTGTTTTTTTCTGGCACTCGGCAAAGATGTATTTTGCCGAGTGCTATTTTTTGGCACACGGCAAAATACGTCTTTGCCGAGTGTTTTTTTCTGGCACTCGGCAAAGATGTATTTTGCCGAGTGCCTTTGTTTTGGCACTCGGCAAACAGGCTTTTTGCCGTGTGCATTTTTTTTTTTGGCCCTCGGCAAATTAGTTTTTCGAAGCAATTTTTGAGGCCCTAAATGAATTCAAATGAAAAACTTTTCAACTACAAACTTGTATAACTTCTCAAGATCTACAAAGTTTATTTTGGTCATTTCTTCATTTGACAAAGCGACAATAACGTTGTTCATAAAATCTACATATCTCATTAGTTTCATGAAAGTAGAAGACAGATATATAAGATTTGTGAATAATGTTACTACCACTATGTCGGATGAACAAATGACCAAAATAAACTTTGTAGATCTTGATAAGTTATGAAATTTTGTAGTTGGCAACATTTGGATTTGAAATCATCTTGTCATGCAAAAACGGCGTTTGAATTTGAAAATTTTAAAATTTGAATTTTTCAAACGACCTCAGATGGAAAAACTTCCTAAATGAAAATTGTAGATCTCCAAAAGTTATGAAACTACGTAGTTGACAACTTTTTGATTTGAAATCATCTTATCATGCAAAACTACGTTTGAATCTCTTAAATTTAAAATTCAAATTTTTCAAACGACCTCGGATGGAAAAACTTACTAAATGAAAATTGTAGATCTCAAAAAGTTATGAAACTTTGTAGTTGACCACTTTTTGATTTGAATTCATTTAGGGCCTCAAACAAGCAATTTACTCTAAGTTTGCCGAAAGTGCCTTTTTTTACGCACTTTCGGCAAAAGCCGTATTTTGCCGAGTGCCTATGTTTTGGCACTCGGCAAAGAGGCATTTTGCCGTGTGCATTTTTTTGCCCTCGACAAATCAGTTTTTCGAATCAATTTTTGAGGCCCTAAATGAATTCAAATGAAAAACTTTTCAACTACAAAGTTGTATAACTTCTTAAGATCTACAAAGTTTATTTTGGTCATTTCTTCATTTGACAAAGCGACAATAACGTTGTTTATAAAATATATATCTCTCATGTTAGTTTCATTAAAGTAGAAGAGAGATATATATGATTTGTGAACAATGTTACTACCACTATGTCGGATGAATAAATGACCAAAATAAACTTTGTAGATCTTGAGAAGTTATGAAATTTTGTAGTTGGCAACATTTTGATTTGAAATCATTTTGTCATGCAAAAACGACGTTTGAATTTGAAAATTTGAAAATTTGAATTTTTCAAAAGACCTCGGATGGAAAAACAACCAAAATAAACTCTGTAGATCTCGAAAAGTTATGAAACATTATAGTTGGCAACTTTTTGATTTGAAAACATCTTGTCATGCAAAACTGTGTTTGAATTTCCAAATTTTAAAATTCAAATTTTGTAAACGACGTTGAATGGAAAAACTTCCTAAATTAAAAGTGTAGATCTCGAAAAGTTATGAAACTTTGTAGTTCACAACTTTTTTATTTGAATTCGTTTAGGGCCTTAAACAAATAATTTACACTCGGTTTAGTATAATATATTAGGAACTAAAACGGAATCCAGACACAAGTGACAGTGTGGTGTAGTGGTAGAGGAGGTTTGTGCGCAGCGGGAGGTCTCGGGTTCGAATCCCGTCGGCTACGTAGCCGTGAAATTTACGCGAAAAAAGCCGGAGATGGATGGGCGCTGACCGGTGGGGCCTCCACCAATTAAAACAAATTTTCCATTTTTTTTGGGTAAAAATTCCTATTTTTTCGGGTTTTTTTCGGTTCCAACTTTGCCAAGTGTCGGGCACTCGGCAAAGGCTTTGTCGAGTGTCGATTTTTTACACTCGGTAAAGAAATTTTTGCTGATAAAATCTTTGCCGAGAGACCTTTACCGAGTGCGGCACTCAGCAAAGGCTTTGCCGAGTGCTTGGCTGGCTTTGCCGAGTGCCCCCAGCACTCGGCAAAGAGGGCGTCTGCAGTGGTGAACACCGCCGTCACCGCTGACGAGCTCGACCTTGGCAAGCACGTGCGGGAGCAGCTCCGGCAGGAGTTTCGTGGCGAGGAGCGAGCCGTAGATTGCCCATAGCTCAGAGGCAGGGACGTCGGTCTCGTGCTCATGGACTTTGCTCCCTTTCATCCCTAGTTCCTCGGACTTTCAACTGCGTGATGATTCTATTGTCTGAGTCGTGGTGTATTGGTTGGTGTGCCAGCCTGTGGAAACCACCAAGCCCTTCGGTGTGCACATATTGGCAAGCCGGTGTAGCGTGAAAGATGCTCTCTTTGCTGCCTGGGATCTCCAAGAGGCTGTCATTTGGCTGCGTCTGGGGGAGTATCTAGATTGTGAGGCAGCAACGGCCACACGTACTAACTATACCAAAAGTCAGATCACATTATTCTGTCTCTGATACTTTTTTTCTGTTTTATTTACTAACTAATTGTTTTTCCCTAAAATTCAGCAATATGAGAAAGTATTCTTCTGGAAGTAAGAAAAAGAAAAACAGAAAAAAGAGTAAATGAGTTGATAGAATCACAAAGAGGGTTGAAGGATAAATTTTGTTGTTCACTGAGAAGAAATTATTGGATGGGATTGATATTGATGCCATCATCAACGACTTTTCATCAAGGAACATTAGAAGATTTTTTAAGGTAATTTGATATGTATAGTTATTTCATATGAATATTGCTTTTTGATACATGTTGAGTGTGATAAAATTTTATATATACGTGTTGCATATTTTAAAATTATGTTTATAAAAGGTCTTGAGTTTTAGTTGTCTCCAGGCCCCGAAAAACTCAGGACCGGCACTTTCTCCCAACAAAAAAAAATTATCGAGTGGTGGCCTGGTGGGTAGGACTAAGATATCTCTTCTCATCCGTACAACTAAAAAGCACCTTGAGCAATCGTCTACCTTGTTTTCCATCACCTCCCCAGCGCAATGGCTCCTCCCGGCATTCCTATGATCGGTTCTGCTATGGTGGCCCCACTGCCTCCCCTAGAAATCACACTCAATCACAGTGACTGTGCGTGTGCCTCGCTCAACCTCTTGCCTTTCCATAACTCCTGGATCTAGATGGCCTCCTCCTGTGGCGGCAAAAACGTGCCCTATTGTTGTCGAGGAGGTTGAGGTGCTGCAGGCGTTGTGCAGCTCTTGTCGACGAGGTGCCACGGACGCTAATAGCAAGCCTCTCCATCCTCGCTCAGCCATCTCATCAAGTGCGACTAAATCTGCTCTTCCTCCTTCCGTCCGTCTCCTCCACTCCGGCTTGTGCCACCCGGTGAGAGTCCACATTCCCAATGAGAGCCAGCAACGGTGTAAGTCCAGATCCGGTGACCTTTGACTGCACTGCCACTTGCCAACGAGGTGGAAGGCAAGAAGTTGGACACGACAGACCGCAAGCGTTGCTGATGAATAGTTAGGGATCAAAGCTAATAGGGCAACAAAAGGTTACATCGAGGGGAAGGTCAGATGTCGGTTAGGTCGTTCTTGCCCCCCACGGCAATAGGGGCTCCTGTGCCTTCCTCGCCGGTGTCGAGGGAGAGAGCTGAGTCGAGGTGGCCTCAAGGAGGAGAGCGCAGAGCGTGGTCCTACCCAAAGCGAAGGGAAGAGGATTTTTGGACACTTGTGGAAAGCTGCCGCAGGAAGGGGAAGACATGTGGTGTTACTCTGCCTTTGGCGTTGTCTCGGAGAAGCATCAAGCATTTGGATTGAGGTGAGTCCTTCCCCTTCGACAGCGTTGAGGACGGGAAGGTTAAGCTCAAAGAGCTTCCGCTCGAGTTTTGCTAGCCGAACAATGGTGGCAAGCTTAACCAGGGTGGGGAGAAGATGGATTTGGGAAGGATGGATTCGAACAAGAAGATGACGGTGGACATTGTCCAGGTGGAACGCTGGTTCCGACCACCCCAAAGGTGAAGCTCACCGCTGGGATCCTAGGGTCAGGACCTTGTCACGGTACACGCATCATAGATCTAGAGGATGGTGACTGGGAGGTTGGGGGTGACCCTGAGTTAGGGCACCGCATTCCCTCCTCCCCACCTCATCCCCCAAATATGGCAGTGGGGCAATTCAGAAGTCCACAAATTAGCTGCCGTAACCTAGGGTAAAAAAATCCTTAGTCTCTCTAAAATTGTTGGGCACCTGTGGCATGGACCCCCACCAAATCTTACGTTGCAGCCCTTCAATCAACTCCTGCCAAAGTCATCTAGGTGATGAATCGTGGTGGCGGTTGTAGGAGGGTTTTTTGCGAGAGATGGTTTTGGAGCCAGGCATTAGGGTCGCGGCGGAGGCCAGACCGAAGCCAGGGTGAATGTCTGGGAAAGAATGGCAAAACTGGTTGAAGATCAGTCGGGTACATATATGATAAACCAATACCAAGAGCATCATGTTGAAGATGATGTAGAGCAAGGGAAGGGTGATGAGCGTTGGGAAAAGCATGCCAAGACTGATGAGCAACCAAAGGAGAAGTGGGGTAAGGATGCTGCTGATTCATCTAGGGCAACACCAAAAACTCAAGGTATGAACACCAACTCCAATGCTCCTGCTCCAACTAGAGGGAACCAGGCTAGAGGGCCTCAGGAAAATTAGAATCGGGTACTATCAGGGTTATAATACCCTAGGTATCTCAAGACACCGATTAGTTAGCCACTCAGGCGGCCCGCAATATGCCAGCCTGTATAAGCCCAAACGATCAAGGCCTAGTTAAGCTGAGTGGGCTAGGCCAAACACTAAGGCCAGGGTCTGCCACGACCCCTTCCCTCTGCCTTAACCACACACTACGCAACATCTCATGACCTCTCACCGTCCCAACCATTGGGGGAACGGGGAGAGATCGAGCCCACCTAGCACTCCTACTCTAACAAAAGCAGGCATGCCACACTGACCCCGCAAGGACCGAGGGGGATAGCAGTCACCTTAGCCCTGTCAGACGCCATCCCTGCACCATGCAACATAGACAAGACAACACCACAAAGCGGTGATGGCTAGTACGGAGACCCATCGTCCAAATACGTCCCGACGAGACGTATGTACAATTCCACCCACTACGAGATGGGATCCACGATGGTGGCCTTGACTTTGAAGTTACCCAAGCTAGCAGGAACCATGACCTAAGAGCCTGGGATCGTGGCCACCAACTCCACCAACAGCAAGACAATCGGTGACCCGGGGGCGGTTACCAACTACTGTACGACGCCCCCGGATGATCAGGAGGCGATGACGAAGGCCATGGCGAGACCACCGTTCGTGAAGGATGGCTGACAAAACATCACCATGCCCATAGTGCCACCATGACCGGCACTGTAGCACCATGTCACACCATGCCGTGACATGGGCACAAGACCATGACGATAGCCACGCTCGGACGTGCACCGCAAGACGGCGTTAGTTGCAAGACAAGTTAGATAGGCCCCCTCCTTCTGGCTCATGACCCCTCGGTCGGGAGAACCTTCTTCTTTGTATGTGGCCTGCCCTCGGACTCTATATAAGGGCAGCCAGGGCACCCTTCTAAGGATCATCTATACACTCTCTAGACTCTCGAAGCTTTCCTTCAAGCAGTCTGTCTACTAGCTCTAGCTCGCCTACCTCTTCCACCATTCTTGCACCTCCCATTGTAAGAACTTTAGAGCATTCAAGTGAGGGACACGCACTCGATCATCTCTGAGACTGGGCGTAGGGCTCTGGCCCGAACTAGTATAACTCCTCGTGTCTTTTGGATGCTACCATCGTCTTCTAGAGCAGCGTGGCATTCATATAAATTCACTAGTAGGTCTCCAAAACCCTGACAGCTACCTTGTGAGTTCTATGGATTATTCAACCATCTATCCAAGGACTATAGAAGGCAGAATTGTGAGTTTTGTGGTTTGGGAAATCATGTAACTTATAATTGTAAAAGGTGTGTTCCATGGAATGTTGCCCCTGAATTGTGTGCCACCCAAGTTGAGGATCAGAGCTTCTTCTTTATTGAAGAAACCATTGACCCAAAAGTTGCTAGGGAGAAGGAGAGCACTGCCATCATTACCATTATTTAGGGGGTTGCTTCTAGCAAACAGATTGAGCTTGAGTTTACTAACTTGGGTCACACACTTGGAAGTGGAAGGCAATATCTGTAGGGGAAAAGAAATTTGTTATGAGGTATCCAAGTACCAAGCTCTTAAGTCAGTGGTGTCACTTCAAGTTCCTGCCAATGGAATGTGCAGATGCTCAAATGAAGGTAGAGGCCAAGACTCCTTGTTTGGGAACCAAGGGGATGCTCCAACAGACTTGGTTCAGGGTTCATGATATCCCACCAGATCAAAGCTCTGTTAGAACTGTGGCTAAAGTTGGTGGACTTGTTGGCAAGGTCTTGGAGATTGATGAAGCAACAAGATTTTGGCATGATTATGTTAGGATGAGAGTTGCTTGCATGGATGTGACCAAGGTTCCAAGAACTGCTTAGAGCACTTTAGGCCTGTTCATCCATGAATTCACATATGAAAGAGAAGTGGTGGTTGAGGAAGGTGAAAGAACTCTTAATTGTGGAATCAAGGTGGGGGAGAAGGACCATCAGCCCTCTCCTAAGAAGTTCAAATCTAATGACCAGTTTGCCCTAGGGTCAAACATCAATCAGGTGGACAAAATCTGGAGGCAAATTCTATAGAATGGGGGCTGGGAATAACAGTCAAAGCCAAAGTGAGAAAATGGAGGCCTCTGCTCCCCCAAAAAATGGGTAGTGGGAACACTGGAGGATCCAAAGTGATGGGTGATGCACAGAAGGTCTTCAGACTACAAGTAAATGCAACTGGTGAGGATGACAAAGTGCATATCCCAAATACTTTTGAAGAATCTAACACAAAGAGTGAAACACTGAGTGATAAACTTAGGAAGATAGATGCTTATGGGGATAGTGGTCAAGGCTGCTCTAAGGATATGGAAGGGGAGGTTAAGAAACAAGTTTGGTTCTTTGAGAATGAGCAAATCCTAGCTGATCCTGTCAACAGACAAGGAGGGCATCTAGATGAAAAGTTGAGTGAGCTTGCACTTGACAAGGAAGATGCTCCATAGCTTGGTGCTGAAGCTCAGCAACAAGAGAGGAGGAGAAGTGATAGGCTAAAGAAGGAGATCATCATGACCACACAAGAGAAGAATGAAATCATGGCTAGGAAAAGGTATTTAGAAGGTAACATATCATCTAAGTTTACTATTTCTAAACTTTCTCATAATTCTATGCATAATATGCCAAAAAGATGGGTGTGATTGTTGATAATAACACTAGTAGTTCTTTTGATCTTTTAAAAGAAATTGAGACTGCTAGACTTAATTTGTTTAACAAACAGCAGAAAGCTAAATCAACTATTCAGATTAATGAAATCAGTGAGGAAAATGATTGTTCTGATTCACTTCAGCATGAATGGCTTCAAGAGGAGACCTCTGAGCCTAATGATTTTATTGTTGTTCAATCTAAAAGAAAAAAAGAAAGAGGGTAGGAGAAATCTTAAAATCTCTCCTAGTACGAGGAGTAAGAAAGTTTAGGAAGATCTTTGACTACCAAGGAATATGGGTAGAAAAAAGAATAAATGAATATACAAGGCCTTTTGGAATTGTAGGGGTCTCAGGAAAAAAGGGAATCCTACCTTTCTTAAAGATCTTATCTGTCAATATCAGTTTCACTTCATAGGTTTCCAGAAAACTATGGTAGAGAACTATGAAGATTCATTGATTAGGAAGTTTGATCCTCAACAAAATTATCTCTGGCTTTGGAATCCTTCCAAAGGAAAGTCAAGAGGCATACTTGTTGGAGTCAAGCTTGATTTGTATGAGGTTGAATCTTTTAGGCAAGGGGAATACATGATCCAGTTGAATCTCTAGGACAAACAGTCTAAAATCAAATGGAATCTTTTAATTGTATATGGAGCTGCTCATGAGGAGGGGAAGGTCCCCTTCTTATCTGAGCTTTCTAGTTTTTGCTCATCTAATCAAGAACCTTTACTAATCGGTGGTGACTTTAATATTATTCGTTTTGCTAAGCAAAAAGTGGAAGTGGTGGAGTACACAGGCACACAAATTTATTTAACTCCCTGATAAATTTCTATGGGCTTAGGGAATTAAGTATGAGTGGGGGAATTTTCACATGGTCCAATAATCAAGATCCACCTACTTTGGAGAAGTTAGATAGGATTTTGGTTTCTAGCAACTGGGAAGATATTTTCCACAAGCCATTGTTAAGAAACTTCCAAGGGAAGTTTCTGATCATAATCCCCTAATTTTGTTCTCTGGCCAATGTCAAAAATTGTTTCACATCCAATTCAAGTTTGAAACAAGTTGGATCACCAACCTTGAATTCATCCAAGGAGTAGGAAAATATGGGAAAAACCATGTAATTCTAAAACTCCTTTGGACAAAATTCAGCAAAAAATGAAACTGGTTAAGCAATAATTCAAAGGATGGGGATTTAACCTTCAAGGTGAGCTGAGAAAGAAAAGGAAGATTATTCAAGGTGAATTGAGTGAAATTGAAGAGTTAGAGGAAACTGTTGGGTTATCACCTTCCCAGATTGGTGGAGAGGTTGAACTCCTAACTGAAAGCTTGAATTTGTTACTGAATGAAGAATCTTATTGGTACAATATAAGTCATGAACAATGATTTCATAAAGGTGATATTAATACCAGCTTCTTTCATAAATGTGCTAATGGAAGACGTCGAAAAACTACAATTCTTAGTTTGGAAAAGGATGGTGAAGTCATTAAAGGGGAGGAAAATGTGTTAAATCATGCTACTCAATATTATAAGGAGTTGTTTAGTCCTGAACCTGGATTTGATATTAGGCTTGATCTAGAGATTTAGGAAGGTTGTGTTAGATTGAATGATGAAGATAGTAGAACTTTGTGTCAGCCTTTTTCAAAATCAGAAATAAAAACCGCACTTTTTCATATGGAAAGAAACAAGGCACCTGGTCCTGATAAGATACCTATTGAATTTTATTAATGCTATTGAGATATTGTAAAAGATGACATAGTTGATCTTTTTAATGATTTTCATGATAATAAAGTTGATATTAGTAGGTTAAATTATGGGATTATTACTTTACTGCCCAAGATTAAGGATGCTTCTAAAATCCAGAAGTTTAGACCCATTTGCCTACTCAATTGCCTTTACAAGGTCATAACCAAAGTGCTTACTATCAGGATTGAGCCTTTTGCTGCCAAGTTAATTCATGTTACTCAATCTGCTTTCATGAAATGCAGAAATATTACATCAGGTATTATGTGCCTTCATGAAATCACGCATGAGACTAAAAGGAGAAAAGAAATTGGAGTGCTCTTTAAAATTGATTTTGAAAAGGCATACGACAAGATTAGCTAGAAACTTCTCTTTCACTGTCTTCATATGAGAGGGTTCAATTTTAATTGGTGTGAGTGGATTAAGCAGGTGGTGTCGGGGGACTGTTAGCATTAAGCTCAATGATTCATTTTTTTTAGATAATGGATAAACATCCGGCCTCTACATCCGTAGATGTACACAGCCCAAAATTACAGAAAATGATAAAACCAAAAAGAAAGCCAAGGTCTTATAACATGACCAAGACGCTAACTTAAACAATAAAATTGTTTCCATCCGTTATTGGATATCTCTAGAGCAATAACTTCTAATTTCTTGCTTATTGTCGAGAGCGCGTCCTTAGCTTGCTCTTCACGCTGCAGCTGGGCCCAGAAGCGTAACCAGTACGCTCCCCTGAAAATGACCTGCATAATAGAGTTAGATTTTATTTTATTAAAAACAACATCATTACGGCATCTCCAAATAGCCCAACACATAGCAGCCACTCCCACCCAAATCAAATTTCTAATCCTTTTATTTTGATTAGACAGCCAGTTACCAAACATGTGGCTGATTGATCTAGGTTGAGTTAAACTAGTAGCAAAGAAGATAATCCTCCAAATCATTATGGCAATAGGGCAGTCCAGGAATAAGTGTTGAATAGTTTCATTCCCATTGCAACAAACGCAATTCTGACTCCCTTTCCAATTTTTCCTAGACAGGTTATCTTTGGTAAGAATGACACCTCTTTGTAGGAACCAGAGGAAAATTTTTATTTTTAGAGGAACTTTTATCTTCCAAATCTTCCTATGCCGAAAAGATGTATTTGTATCTATAAGGTTGAGATACATGGATCTGACTGAGAATGAACCTGAGCTGGTTAAACTCCATCTAAAATGATCAGATCCATTTATTAGTTCGACATGAGAAATACTTGCTACTAGACTAAGCCATTCTGTAAGTTTATTACCCACCAGAGCCCTCCTAAAAGAAATATTCAGAGGGCTAGTGCTCATTATCTTTGAGACTGTAGCGTGAGGATCTCTCACAATATTATATAAAGATGGATAACGAACTTTCAGAGGCCTAGCACCTACCCATACATCATCCCAAAATCTAGCCGTGGTTCCATCCTTAATATCGAAAGAACCTTTTGCCAGCACCTCATCCTTGATATGCATGAGGCCTCTCCAAAAATGTGAATCATTTGGCTTTGCCGTGACCTGGGATAAACTTTTTGAATTTAGGTATTTATTCTGTAATAGCGTTTGCCATATGCCTTCTGTGTTCATGAGATTCACTAGCCATTTTGCTAGTAGGCATTTATTTTGCAGTTGTAAATTCAGAATACCTAGTCCACCTTGATCCTTGGGACGACAAATGATATCCCATTTGGCAAGGCGGTATTTATGTTTCTCTGAGGATCCTTGCCAGAAGAACCTCGACCTAAAATGATCGAGTTTTTTGATAACTCCTTTTGGGATCTCAAAGAAAGACATCATAAACATGGGTAGGCTGCTTAATACAGAATTAAGCAGTACTAGACGTCCCCCATAGGATAAGTATTTCGCTTTCCAGCATGAGAGCTTTTGTTCGAATCGCTCTTCAACTTTTCTCCATTCAGAATTAAGGAGTTGCCGGTGGTGCATAGGGATGCCTAGATATCTGAAGGGGTATTCCCCTGCTTTACAGCCAAAGAGATCAGTGTAGAAGGATTCCATTTCTTTGGCTGCCCCAAAGCAAAAAATCTCACTCTTGTGGAAATTAATTTTGAGCCCAGATAATTGTTCAAAGGCGCATAGTAAAAGTTTGAGATTTTTCGCTTGTTCTTACGGCCCTTATATCAAGAGCTTTCAGGGGGTAAGGCAGGGCGACCCACTGTCCCCAATTTTATTTAATTTTTTTGTAGATTGCCTTACTAGAATGGTGTTAAAGGCACAGGACAATGAATTATTTTCTCGATTGGTTGAGCAGATTAGTCTGAGGGGGGTTGCCATTTGCAATATGCAGATGACACCATCCTTTGTATAAAAAATGATCTGGAGGGGGCAAGGAACATGAAGCTGCTGTTATACATGTTTGAGATGATTGCTGGGTTGAAGATCAACTTTAGCAAGAGTGATATTTTAATGATTAACAATGATGAAAACCGGGGACAACAATATGCAGAAATTTTTAACTGTCAACTTGGTATTTTCCCTCTTAAATACCTGGGTGTCCCTATCAGTCCAAGTAGGCTGCATGTAGCTGACTGGCTACCCCTCACTGAGAAATGTCATAAAAAACTTGATGTGTGGAAAGGGGGATCCTTGACTATGGCTGGTAGATCTACTTTGATTTGTGCTTGCTTAAACAACTCTCCCATGTACCATACGCCTGTGTATCTACTTCCAAAAACAATAACTAAAGAAATTGATAAGGTTAGAAGAACTTTCTTTTGGTAAGGTGGAGGGACAAAACAAAAGTATCATCTAATCAAATGGGTTAAAAGTACCATATGTGCCATCTTATGACGATTATGGCATGACATCTGATCAAAAGGTCACTAAATCGACAAGTTTATGACATTTGTTTCAGAGCTAGCTCAACTTAGTGACATTAATAAATACACGTCATAAAAATTGTCTTAAAGCTAGTAGAATGGTATATTGTGACAATATTTACAATGTCATAACGACCAATTTGTTAATATCATAAATCTATGATAAGCATTGTGTGTCACAAATTATTTTTTTGAATCCTTTGAACATTGATATCTAAGGTGCCATATGAGTCCAACTACCAAAACAAGTCTCACTATCATCTGGTCGACTGAGTCCATATCATATTTTTTTCCTTAATTTCCTTCGTGAGTTAGGTTAAGAAAAAACAAAAAAAAGCAAGTGGATCCCATATACCATATTTTTTCTTAAAATTTCCTAAAAAGCAAACATTCATATTCATATGTTGCGGTTGAACTTGTGACCAAGAACTTAGGAATGCATGGTGTTACCGTTAAGCTATGAAGTAGTTTTCAAAGTTGTGTGCTTTAATTTATATAAACTATTAGTTTAGCCCTTAGTGAACCAAGAATTAATGTCGTGCACTCTACATGTCCATAGTCTAGGTGTTCTATTTTTCGCTAAAATAGAAAAAAATAAAAAAATGTGCTCCAATTATTAGAATTAGGATTGACCTACAAGCAACTTAAAATGACCAAAATAAAAGTTGTAGATCTTGGAAAGTTATAGAACTTTGTAGTTGACAACTTTTTTATTTAAATACATTTTGTCAAGGAAAACTACGTTTGAATTTCTCAAATTTGAAATTTAGATTTTCCAAATGACCTCAAATGGAGAAACTACTAAAATAAAAGTTGTAGATCTCGAAAAGTTAAGAAACTTTGTAGTTGACAATTTTTTCATTTGAGATCATATTGTCAAGGAAAACTATGTTTGAATTTTCAAAATTTTGAAATTGGAATTTTTTAAACGACCTCAGATGGACAAATAGCAAAAACAAAAGTTGTAGATCTCAAAAAGTTATAAAACTTTGTAGTTGACAACTTTTTGTTTTGAAATCGTTTTGTCAAGGAAAACTATGTTTGAATTTCTTAAATTTGAAATTCAAATTTTGTAAACCACATCGGATGGAGAAACTACCAAAATAAAAGTTATAGATCTCAAAAAGTTAAACAACTTTGTAGTTGACAACTTTTTTATTTGAATTCGTTTAAGGCCTCAAACATGTCTTCTTATATATATCTTTGTTTGATTTTTGGACATTGTTTGACAGGACATGTAGTTTAAGTTGAAGTTACTTTATAAAACAACGTAGAAAATCACTTAAATCTTAGAAAATAACAAATCACTTCGAAAATCCATACATTTTTTTAGAAAACGGCATTTAGGTAAGGTAGTTTTTTTGAAAATTATTAGAACTGTGTAAATCATAAAATATAAATCAAATACAATAATAACTAAGAAAGTGACCAGAATTGAAAATAAAAAGAAAAAACTTTAAAAACTAGCAGGACAACCTAAACGAAGTTCAGCCCAATATCGAAATCAACAACCACAATAACAATAAAGCCTTTAAATCCCAGACAAGTTGGGTTGGCTAAAGTTGGATCAACAACCCAGTTTAAGCTCCACCTCATCATCCTTGGTCGTTCGATCAGATGGATGGACGAGATTCATCACGCGATGGATAAAATGTTGCCGCATCGGTTCTCTTTGGAAACCCTAGAGCTCTCCCGGTCCTGGCTTCCTCCCACCCACGCCGCAAATGCCGACGCCCCTCCCTCTCCTCTCCCTCACTCCTCTCCCCATCCCCACCATGCCCACCCCTCTCCCTTCCTCACACTCTCCCTAGCCCATGACTGTGCGTGGGACGACAACGAATCGGCGGCGATGGCGGCGGATGTCGAGCAGCTAAGCGCGACTTGCGCAACGAGAAGGCCGCACTGGAGAACCTCCACTTCGATTCGCCCCTCGTGTTGCACGCCCGATTGCAGATCCAGCTCCTCGTACGCTTCTCCCTCTCCGTCTTCTCGATCGCCGTCTCCCGCTGCCGCCGACCCTGTCCTCATTGGAGCCGCTACCAGGGGATGGACGATTTGTAGTTCCTGGCGGTCGATCTTCGGCTGCTTTCTTCAGCTCGAGTGCAGGTTAAGCATTGCGTGTTCTGCTCTTGGTAGTACTAGTCTATTCCCTGTCTCTTATTGTAACAACCCAAAAATCCATACACCAAAATTCCCAACTACAAAATTTTTTCTTCAAAACCCATGTGATGAAGAGTGACATTGTAGGAGCCAACCCTATGTGTTGCATTAGATGTAACCCAACTAAGCAATTTCATGAGCATGGCATGTCATTTGTTAACTATGTTTACTTAAATACTGACAAATAAATGTAGCATACATTGTTAAATCAAATGGTGATTTGGATTTCCATTTGCTTTATGTAATGCTTAACAACTCCTTTAAAGTAATAAACCATAAAGTAAATATTAATCAAACCAAAGAATAAAGGCTTAAAGTGAAAACTATTTATATTTTTGTATAACAAAACTACAACTATTTTTGTCACACAAAATAGCTAAACAAAGTTCCTAATATATATAAAAGAATGTTGTGGGCCTCATACCTAAAACTCCAATGAACAGGGTACACCAATTTTGAATTCAAATTCCAAAACCAAATTCGAATTCAAACAAAGGAGAAGAAAAGAAAAACAGAAACAGAAAAAGAAAAAGAAAAGAAAGGAGGAAGCCTCGCAGCAGCCCAGGCCTGCTCGGCTTCGTGGCCCATCCAGCCCCACCGCGCTCGCCTTCCACCCAGCGCACGCGCACGCGGCCCACGAGCCAGCCCAGCATGCCACTTATGCCCACGCGCTCGTTCGCTTTGCCTGCTATCGCTGCCACACGAGCCCCACACGTCAGCCACCCCCCAGCCACAGTGTCGTCTTCCTCCCCACGCCGAACACCTCTCCGACCAAGTCCCGACCGGTGTGGCAGGTGTGGGCCAGGGGGGGTCACGCGAATCTCCTGGCCCTGTCCCCTTGCGCCACGCCTACGCAACCACACGCAGGCCGTTGGATGCGATGCACACGCCTCCACCGCTCGATCACCATCCGCCATGGATGCCATGGAGCTCGGCTATAAAAGCACCGGCCCTGGGAGCCCTAGCGCTTTCTCATCGCTCCGCCGCCACTTTGTGGCCATCCACTGCACACCCGAGCCAGAGAAGGGAGAGGGAGGAGGGAGAAGGAGGCGCCATCGGAGCACCTCTGAAGCCACCGGAGTAGGAGCCGACGCCACGATCGGCTACAGTAGCGCTGCACTGCATCCGGAGCTACACGGCCTCGAACCGCCACTGCATCACCACCCTATCTCCCACGACACCAATGGTGAGCCCCCCAGTCCTTCCCTGCTCGCCGCCAGACCATGCAGCTTCGACCATGGCGCCCTACACCAGGAGCACGTAGGCCAAGGCTGTCTCTAGCCTCTGGGTACACACGCACTCACGCGCACATCCGCAACCACGCCAAGACCGCCCCACCGGAGCCCCGTAGTGCTCCTGTGTGCCTCACCGTCGCCACCATGCCGCCGTGGACGCCGTGGAGCCCCTACCGGCCACATGGGGACCCGAAGCCCCGCCTTGAGTCCCTGGACGCCCTCGCCGTGCCCCCACGAATCCGCAGAAGTCCTTATCCGCCCAGCCGAGCCACCAGGGAGCCTACATGCGCGACCTCACCACCGGCAAACACCGCCAAGCCACCGATCACCGTGGCCAAGGCCCTAGGAAGCTATGGCCGCCACTTTGACCCCACCGTCGCAGTCGCCATGGCGTGGGGGAGCTTTTCCCCACCTCAATTGGACACCAGCACCACCATGGGAGCTCGCCGGTGAGCTCACCACCGGCGGGAGCACGCCGGGGAAGGAAACAGGGGAGATTCCCCTCGCCGGCCACACGCACATGCACCTGGTGCACGTGGACCATAGAGAAAGAAGAGAAGGGTGGACGCGGTCCACCGTAGACCTGCCTGCGGTCCATGGACCGGCGCATGCGTCCACCGTGGACCGCGAGCCGTAGACCACAGCCCAGTGGAGGCCCAAGGTCGTGACGTGGCTGCCCCACAGCATGCCATGTGGCGGGCTGAGCCTAGCCCAAATCCAGCCCTGACCAGGCCCAACCGGCCTAGTTCAGACCCGGTCCGTGTTGACCGTTTTCCGGTCAACGTTGACGGTTGACCTGGCCCCACATGTCAGCGACACAGAGGCTCAGGACCCACATGTCAGTGAGTGACGTCATGTTGACGTCATGACAACGTCACGCGGGTCCCACCTGTCAGTAACATCATAGTCGAGGTGACGTCATGTTGACGTCACGATGACGTCAGTAGCCCTGGCCCCACACGTCAGTGACCCTGATCGGTTGACCGTTGACTTGATGTTGACTTTGACCGGACCCACATGTTAGTGACCCAAGAGCCCCTGGACCCACCTGTCGGAACTGATGACGTAGATGACGTCATGCTGACGTCAGCTGGACCCCACCTGTCAGCTCGGAACCGAGATGATGACGTCATGCTGAGGTCATGATGACGTCAGCATGCCACGAGGACCAGTCACAGCGTGACACGTGTCAGCCCAGGATTAATTCAGCCTTTTCCATTTTTAGAAATGATTTAAACTTTGGAAATTCATAACTAATTCATATGACCTCAGAAAAATACGAAACCTGGACCAAAATTCATCTAAAATCGAGCTCTACGCAATGAACCCATGTTTGAGTGCATTTGGCTCTTTTGAATTTTCATTGCGTCTTTGTGCTATTCTATAGACGTCACTAACGCGACTATAATACGATCGTTTGCAGACTCGGAGGAGAACCGGACGGACGAGGATCATGAGTACCGTGAGGAGTATGGAGATGACTACACTGAAGGTGCCACATCCCACCCAATTTTGTAGCACCTATTATGCATGACTAAAATAGAAATGTTAGTGCTTACTTTATTGTCATGATCACACTATGGTAGGACTTGCATGGTAGTATGCTTTCTTGATGGCCTTTACCTTGACGCAACCTTACCCCTACTCACCCTGCTGTTAGGCTAGTCACACGTTTGCTGCAATATTTCATTGCTTATTACTTCTACTACGCTTATACTACATTGATGCGTGGTGGAAAACTGGTGTTATTTGGACTATGGGGAGAGTGCTGCGTGTGTGACTTGGGTGCGTGGAGGGTGAGGGTTGTGTCGACCAAGTTGGAGTATACGACGAGCCTGGGGCAAGTCTTGCCGTGGGGTGTTACCTGGGCACCCCTAGAATGGATACCTGTGGTGGGTAAATGGTATATGAGGTGGCCCTGGGTGTGAACCTGTGATGGGAGGAGCCTAGGGTGGAGGTGCTGTGGTGGCACGGTAAATGGAAACCCTGATGAACACATTCTGGCTTGGTCATCCCTAAGGACTTACTAGTACTCAGATTCACCGGGAAGCCTTACGTACCACTCGCCCTATATGGTGCGGGACGGCCGGACTACTTGGTAGGATATTGCCACTACTGCTAGGTTAATAGCGGACAGTGTAAGGAGGTACGGGACGCGGAGGATTTCCCCCACACCCTTCCGAGACTTTATGGAGACCTTGTGGACCTGGCTCATGACTCACAGTTTCAGCCACCCTAGACTAGACTTGGAGTGTACCAGGGCTAAATAGTAGAGTGGCATTATCCTAGGCTAGCAAGCGGCCGGAATCAGCCCAGTTGACGACGGTCAGTGTGGAAGACAGATCTTGTGGTTATGTAAAACCTCTGCAGAGTGTATGGTTGATCGATCGATACATATGCCGACTTGTCGACTATGGACCTTTCCTGGGTTTCGCTTAAACTAGATAGTGAGATGAGTCCTTCTCTTCTCCTCCTGGGAGTGAGTGTTCGGATGTAGCCAGGGGCTACGGGCCTTGAGACAGTGCCGAGAGGGAGTTGGCCTGTCGATTGAGCGATGGTATGGGTGTGGTATGGTGATGGTATGGAGATGGTGGTATATCGATCCTAGGATCGACACCTGGCTCTGGTATGTGAATGGGGTGGAATGGGTGTGGGAATGGTGTTAAAACTTGACCGACTATTCTTATATACTTGTTATGCTAAAACATAGGAAACCCCAGCTTATAGGTTCCTTTTGATTATATCCAACTTGCATCCAATTTCCACAAAGCAATGCTCATAGGGTGGGAGTGGCCAGTACAAATCGTACTGATAAATTTTGGCACACAGGTTCTGCTGAGGAGTATAGCTCCGAGGAGTTTGACGGTTGAGGGGTTCGTTCCTAGCTCAAGTTTGGCGATCTTATCTTCAAGCTGTTCTGAATAAATACTACTTTTTGATTCCACCAATACGGCGATGTAATAATTTATGTAATTCCACACTATTTGTACTCTGATATTATCGTTGTATGGATGTGATATTCGACTAGAATTTGGGTAATATGATCTACAACGGTTTTATTACACTTCGACTCTGTGGATTTCCCTTCGCGGAAATCAGGTCGCTTCACTTGCTTGATGTTTGTTAGATCCAGCTGCATTTGTAGTGTTCTGCGTCCTGCGGATGTCTAGTGTTCCGCTGATGCCTGTCAAGTTTTGCACAACTGGACAGCTACTACAACCAAGCGTATTTAGGATGTACCAAATTATGATATGATGATGTTCCTGTGGTCCATGGATTAGATGTATATCTGATTTTAATTTGCGTGCATTTCATTCTGAGTTCACATATCATTTTCTAGCAGTGTTGTGTTTACACCGATGCTTACGGAACATGTTAATATACTAGATATCTTAAGCTTGTTTGGTCCAAGGAAAACGAGGTAACAAACACAAGTAGAATGATGAATTCTATAAATACCCTCTGTATGAAGTGAAGAAAAACGTCCAGGATGTACAAATTCATTCCTTTTGTTTTAACCGAGAAAAACTCTGCTTTTATTGAAATCCCAGAGCATGTGTATGATATTACATGTGCGGAGATGACTGCTTCATTGCTTTAGTACTGAAAGTTAGCAAACTTCAGTAGCTGAAAAAGTCTACTAAAGTCCAGTTTTGTGTAAAATTCTCGATCTGTGTTTTTTACTAGAATCATTGGTAGATTTAAATCTATAGCACTTATAGCACTTAAGTCTGTCATAGCACTTATACCTGAGATGGAGGAAATGGACACAAGCATTGCTGATATAAACCATGCAGTCTAGTGTTCATGCTGCTGTACTTATAGCTAGATTTAAATATGTACAACTTTTATATGGTTCATGCAGATCCCTACTACCTTGACTGTGTTGGATTTGGATAGTTTTGTGCAGTTTGAAAAGTTGAAAAGCTGAAAGTTATTCTTGTGAAAACCCAGTTGATGTCATGCTAGCTAATTCATCCAAATTTCCTACTAACTACTATTTTCATTTTTTAGGTCATGATCTGGAATCTGAAAGGTCTAACAGTAGCAGGTATGTTGTGACAAGTTAAGTGAAATGCTACAACCAATCAGATAAGTGAAATGCTACAGTCAAGATCTGGAACCTGAAATGGCTAGCAGTAGCAGGTATGTTGTGACAAGTTAAGTAAAATGCTATAGCCAATCATATAGATCTGGAACATTATTAAGAGTAGGTTTCATGATCTGAGTACATGTTATAAAATCCTTAGAGGTTGGCAAAGACAACAATAATTTTCTTGACTGATATCTGCTCAAACTATGAACTAAACAGGCATTATCCTTGCCTCTGAATTGCATTGAAAGTAGGCATTATTGATAGGACTGTAAAGTGTAAAATCAGTAGTAAGAACCGACTGCTTGCACTTGATAAATATGAGCTTATTTTATTGCCATATAACAATCTGATTTGAATATGTATGATTCACTTGCAAGGTGGTTAGCAATGTCAAATGGCCTGTTTAGAAACTTATTTTATTCACTTGCAAGAGTATGTTAGATTGACAATACTACTATGCTTATATGTCTACATGCCTATCCTGCTGAAATCCCTTATTTCTTAGCAATAATTTAGATGTTTTTTTGTGAAATCGCTAATTGGCGTAGCACCTCAAAGTGTGATTCTCTCAACATTTGACTTCAATAGGGTGCTCTCTGATTTGTATCATAGCTGTCTTTAGTGTTTTTTTTAGTGTATGGTAGATGTGCTTTTTTCTATGCTACTTAGGAATAGTGCTCTATTGCAGTAAAATGTCTTGGGCACTTCTTCGATTCTGCTGGACTATATATAATCCTATACTCTTGTCATCCCATGTTATGTATCCCAACAAGTGCTGGTTGTATGTGTTTGTTTTGATTAAGCATGCTTTTAGAGCGTCCACGCGTGGCAGTCGACCATGGTGACCTGCTGGACGATGGCTGTTAATTCCAGTTGCTACTGTGTTTTGGATGCATGTGCTTCTAGTTATTCATTGTTGCAAGTTCATCTGAATCAATCATGAGTAGTCTAATAATCTTTCTTGGTTAATGCGTGTGTGGGATGTGGTGGCAGACTGGCAGTAGCTAACTAGCACGTTAAATGCTTCCCTCGAAACTAGCATTTTATATACTGGATAATTAGCTTGTCATGTTGCATAGAGAACAATTCTTTGTGTTCCGCATGTTTCTCTACATTTGGATCACTCATGCTAATGCTATTCTGTCCCATTATATTTGGTGCAGATAGCCTACTGGCTTCTACTGCACGGCGCTGTTGTGCTGCAGCTGTCCTGCAGCAGCTGTCCTGCAACAGCCCATCGGCTGCTGCGAGCTGACATCTGGTTGGGGCTGCTGCAGTGAAGCACAGAGCGAGCTGATACTTGATAATGCGAATATTTGGAGCTTATGGTGTGCTGCATGCATCAGTTATTTAGTTGCTGTCATAATGCAAATTAATGCATCGGCTAATGTATTTATATTTTATAGATATATGTACGTGCTTGGTTGTCAAATTGTGACTTGTGTTTTGGCTGGGCAACATGCCTATTTGTTTATTTAAATGGCTGGGCAGCATTTGTTAAACATAAATTTGGAATTTTTTGTTTTGAATATTTATTTTCTGGAATGTGTACGAAAATTTGCATGGGCTCGCCAAAAAACTTTTGTGAGCTTATCGTAAAAGCATCTTCAAGAGTTCCCTATTTGCTTTCCTAATACTTGGTTTTTAAAAAAATAAAAAAAAATCTGTTTACAACAGTGCCTAATCCATCCTTCTAATATTTAGCCACTTAGAAAAACTGAGCCAGTTCTGCGTAACTTTACGCGGCTCTTACACACGCGGATCCTTCTCCTGCGCCCCGTCGTGGCCGTTCCGGCCGAGCTCTGGCTCGCCCATTCTCGTTGTCGTCCTTCCTCTGGTGATCCAACGGCGACTCCAAGGAGCTACTGAACGCGTTGTTCATGGGCTGATGATCAGTTGCACGGAAGCCAGCGGTAGCGCCCATCACCCCGCCGCCGCCGAAGCAGGACGCCCGCGCGGCGCGCTCGATGAAGCCGGAGTCCACGGGGAAATGGCCGAGGCCCTGCGGGAGGAAACCGAGGACCGGCGCCAAGAAGCTGCCACCGCCCCGCGCGGTCGACATGGCGCTGACGTTGGAGAGCAACATGGCCTGGGAGGTGGACGCCCACAGGCCGGCGGGCGCGAAGGCGGAGTCCATCATGGGAACCTGCTGCTGCTGCGGCGGTGGCGGCGCGCACGAGAAGGCGGCAGCGCTGAATTGGGTCTGCCACTCCACCGGGATGCCGACGGCACCGGAGGACGCGTTGCCCTCCATCCCTTTCTCGCCGCTCTCGTTCATGTCCATCGCTTGCTTGTAGTAGCACTCACACAAGACGCGAGAAGGTCAATGGACGAATCAGAGACGAGAAAGGCTAGGGAAGAAGAAGTAGCTCCTCCATTGGCCAGAGAGCTTCATAGGCAGGCAATATGATAGCCGGAGCAAGCACGCAAGTAAGAAGCTCTCGTCACGGCCTATGGCAGGAAAAGGAAAGATGCCCAGCCACTGGAGATTCTGATGCTATCTGTTCCGGCGAGGGGCATAGGAAGAAGAGCTACGAAAGAGGGGAGAGCATAGACTATACGAGAGAGAGAGAGGGGCTTGTAGGCAAAGGCTTGTCAGATTTATAGGTCTACTAGCAGTTGTTCAGTAGCTGTTTATTAGAAACTCTTGGAGATGGCTTTCTTTTTTCCCTCCCAATATCTTTTTAGAAGTTGTAAAACTACAAGTTTTAGGAGGAAAAAATAGGAAACTCATAGAGATGCTCTAAGTTGGTTGGGTTGGACCAGAATCAATACATCCGATGAAATGGGCTAGGCCAAAAATGAACTACAACAATGGGCCCCGTTATAAGCCTGTCTACTATGTGGGCTCAAACAGGCTGAATTCAATTTTATTATGGGCTTTAGGTCCAAGAAACCTTTGACATTAAAACAGATGTCATAAATGTTTATGACACTCGAAATCAAAGTCATAATGTTATGACTTTAACATCTAAACGTCACAAGTTGTCATTAAAGACGCTCATCTTTTAACATTCCATTTTTTGTCAATTCGGTGTCACAATTGACAACCTATGGCTTATTTTTCATGTTTTATGACCAATGTCAAATGTCAAAAGATGACACATTTCTTGTAGTGATGGTATGATCTGCAAAAAGTTAAGGATATCTACCTGAGAGGGAGAACTGTTAAAATTGAAAATGGCAAGAAAACGAGATTTTAGGAAGATAATTGGCTATTTGATAGACCCTTGTGCTCTCTCATCCCTGAACTCTACATTTTGTGTGAGTAGAGGGAAGTCACTGTTGACAGTGTCAAAAATGTGGGAGTGCAGCTTTCCTTTCGTAGATGGTTGCCAATGTAGAGATATTTGGACCAAAATTTGGTCTTTAGTGGAAATGTTTCAACTGTCTGAAAACCCTGATAAAATGATGCGGAAATGGGATAAAAAAGGCAAGTTCACTGTTAAGTCAATGTATAATGCATTGACTGTGGGAGACAATGACGCTTATCTCAAGCAAATCTGGAAAGGGAAGATCCCTCCCAAGATCAATTTTTTCATGTGGCTGTTATAAAATGGGGTAGTCTTAACTAAGGATAACATGTTTAAGAGGAATACCTGGTAATCTTAGCCAATGCTGGGCTTGGCTTGAAAAATGGCTGCCTCAAGGTAGAAGGTTTCATGTTCTGGGCATAGCAACAATTTGCTGGGCGATTTGGAAGGCGAGGAATAAAGCTTGTTTTGACAAAAAGATTATCAAAAACCCGCTAGAAATCATCTGCCATGCAGAGGCTCTAATGAAATTTTGGGCAGGATTGTATCCAGAATTGGACAAGGACGCTTTGGAAGAGGGTGTCAACTGTGATAGAACCGCCCAATTTATACAAGATCAAGTACGGCTGTCCCCGTTAAACACGTTGACACGCGCATACTTTCACTTATATAAACCCGGTAGTCCGCCGAGTGTCACGAAGGACCTCGGTAAATCAACATCATAACCAAGATCGCATGATTAAGCAAATACACATCTTATACACAGAGTTGCAGCGTAAATAATATTACAAATGGATTCACAAATAATAGTACAAGTTTAGGTTTCAAAACCGGTTAAAGAAAAACAACATAGCTTTCAAATGATTACATTAATATAAGTTCCAAATACATTGCTAGCATAAGTGACCTCCTCTGACAAAAGCATATAGATGAGAAATAAATATATAGTCACCGAGCCCACCGGTGGTTAGCCACCATCTTCCTCAGGCCGAAATTTTCACCTGCAACATGGTGGGATAAACCCTAAGCACTCGAATGTACTCAGCTAGACTTACTAATCATAAACCAGAAATAAAGTGACACCAAGGATTATGCAAGGCTTTATAAGTGGAGCTAGTTTGACAATATTTTACATAAAAAGTCACTAATTCAGCTATATATTTTATAATTCGGTCATCAAGTTAATTATAGCTATTCATCTCTAGATTAGCAACTAACCTATGCCAAACATGTGGTATATCATTTAGTAGCATAACAATAGTAACCATAGCCAGTGTAACATTTTCATATTCCTCATAACCATCATATTCCATATTCCAGTTACTACGATGTTGGTGTGAGTCAGAGTTTCTCACTATTCGGGAGAGACATCGATTCGAATCGATTCAAACCAGCTAGGGAGTTATTCCTAACACAAACCTGCGCCAAGGTAGTTTTAGGTCATCTTTGGTACAACTCAGGCCTAATTTACGGGTTCGATTAGCGCCGCACAATCAGGGACAACCAGCTGCCAGGACGATCAGGACTACCCTGCCCTTGGGCTCACGTCTAGCTCCCCACACATCCTTACTACCATCTAGAGTGCGCACTTTTACAGAACGGGGCCCGGTCTGAGTTGAGCTACTCGGCTTCGCGGTTGGAACAAGTTATCCGGCCAGCTAAGTGAGAGGCATGCGTTCAATCTCGACAGATTCACCAACAATGGTATGGTCCTTAAACGACATAGACGGGATATAACATGCACACAAGACCTCCATATCCTGCTGCATCTCAATCACCAGATCCTGTCCGGTCTCCGTTTATTCATCATCACATGGTTATTTTCCACGATAGCAATATAGCCAACCGTGCTTTGGTATCCACCTATATTTCGTCGGTGACAGGAAATCACCCGACTTCTACCGGTCTAAGCATTGCTAAGCATATATTCGATCCTGGACCTACATAGGGTTCACGGTATATGTCGGTGCAGAAAGTGACCAACAAGCAAATATTTGTAGTTTTGCCGTACGTTGTGATCGGATGTGGCCTAGCACTCAATGACATAGGGTTTATATTGGTTCAGGCAACGTGCCCTACGTCCAGTTTGAGTCGGTCGGTGACTTTATTCCTGAGCCTAGGTGCTCGAAATTTGCTATAGGGTTACAAACGGAAGGGAGAAAGATGGGGGTGCAAGAGGTCCGATCGGACTCTGGTCTGAAGGGCCGAGAGTGACGGGAGCTCCGCTGTGCGCTAAGTGTTCGAACGTCTGTTGTTTGTTGGGATCCTTGGTCGTTCGGATCGTGTGTGTTGTTTTTGTTGTGAACTGATCGATCCCCCCGTTGGGAGAGAGCGCATCCCCTTTTATAGATGAAGGGGACGGCCTTTACAAGTGAGAGAGAGAGAGTGAGAGTACGCATGCTACTAAGTCTTGTTTCCCACACCGTAGGGTACAAGATGATGGTAGGCGCCCATAACACTGTTTGTGTTAGACGCGTGTGGGAGGTTTTACCGTATTCACCATGTATGGCAAATGATGGTGCCCACAGCACTGTCGATGCCAAGAGTCATATGGGGGTTTTATCGTGTTCGTCGGGTATGGGAATTGATGGTGCCCACAACACTGTAGGCAAATCGTCGGCGCCCACAACACTGCTTGGGTTTTAACATGCCTGGATAGTTACAAGGCACCCTTCTGACATATCTTGTCGGTACTGTCCTACAGGTGTACAGGGTACAGTCCTTGGTTTTGCGGTTGACTTGAGCATCCTACTTTACTTGCTCTACCCGTTTCCTAGTCCTCACCGAGCGGGCGTCCCCAGTCGGTTGATCCTAGTCGGCTCCGACTGCGTCAGTCGGAGAAGAGCTATAAACAGAGGTTTGGTGTATCCCCGATCGGAGACGCGGGTCGGAGTCGGAAGCATTGTTGGCCAGGACTTTCGGTTGGAGAGGTGGGCCGAAGTTGGAAGCGAGGCCTTCTGGTCGGAGGGGCAGGCCAGAGTCGGAAGCGAGCACTGTTCCTCCTCGGCTAGGCCTTCCGGTCGGAGAGGCGGGCCAGAGTCAGAAACGAGCGTTGTTCCTCCTCAGCCAAGCCTTCGGGTTGGAGAGGCGCGCCAGAGTCAGAAGCGAGGCCTTCCGATCGGAGAGGCGGGCCAGAGTCGGAAGTGGGCGCCGTTCCTCTTTGGCCAGGCCTCTCGGGCTGAGATTGGATCGCCCTTCTGGCCTGTCGTTAGGTTTTTGGGCTGGCCTAGGAGTTGCGCGTTGTTTGCAACAATGTCTGTTTGGGCCGAGCTTTTGCTAGGAAGCAGGTCCATGAGGGAAGCAGGTCCATGATCCCGATAGGAGCCCCCGAGCCCCCGGGTGATTCTCGTAGAATCTTCTAGGGGATTTTTGTCTTGACAGCGGGTGCGCGCGAGCGCACCCACGGGTGTAGCCCTCGAGCCCCCGGGTGATTTGGGTAGAAACGTCCGGGCATTTTTTGATGTAGACAAGGCCCGATCTTCCAAAAGGTATGATAGCGTCGATTGGTGGAGACTTGACATTCACGATCTAGGCTTTGAACCAAGACTGATTCAGACCTCCACAACCGTTACACCACTGCTCCATTGGTTATCAACCACGCGAATGCGATTGACCTCGTCGAGAAGGCTTTTCTACAAGCGAATCGAGAACACAAGCAAGAACGGAATTAACGCAATCTGAAATTGCAAATAAATATGAGGCTTCAGAAAACAAGAAGGAGTTTAAGTCTTTATTCGGAAGGACTAAACGCCATAGGCGAACAAGATCAAGAACTCGGGCCCTGGTTCACAGCAAGCGGCCTTGGCGGTACAGTTGCAACAAAACAACGTCTGTTTCACAAGGAAATCAAGAACTAAACAAAACTCAAACCCTAAGGAGAGCGACGGCTGCTAATTATAGAGTCTTGGGCGTCACCCCCCCTGGACGCGCCCCCTAATGGGCCCAAACACGATACACGGTCCAATGGACCAAAAGACGGTGTCGCAGCACCCTGGCAAATTCTAGATGCTAATTTGTTTCGACGATTCCTGTTGATTCTGAAGGGCTTTTGATGTGAGACTACTTGCATTGGCTTCCTTATCGAATTAGCTTTCCATCCATATGTGGATCGTCGAAAACGGAGCTCGTAGGCGCCCGTGTGACCAGTTTTATGACAGACTGGTCCTGGAACCCGAGATGGGCTCGAACTTGATTTGGGCCTCCACCTCGGTGACTCGAACCGGATGAGCTTTGGGCCCCCTTCTTGGTTAGGACAACCTCGCTGATCTCCTCGGCCTCTATCTCCAAGCATGGTCATATATATGGAGCTCATGTCCTTATCAGTTTTTTCGTGTTGCCAGCGGGGGATTTTTTTTTTTGTTTCAACAGCGGGTGCGCGTGAGCGCACCCGCGGGTGTAGCCCCCGAGCCCACGGGTGATTCGGGTAGAATCGCCTAGGAGGTTTTTGTCAGTGGGCACGTGTGCGTACATCTTGGAGGGCGCAACTTCTTCTTTCTAGTTTCTGACCCATCGTTTCTAGGAGCATGGTTCCAGGCGTTTGGTCATGGCCGAGGGACAGCCGAGGCATCGAGCGAGACGGACTCGTGGACCCAAGTGTCGAGCGCAGCTGAGGGACAGCTGAGGGATCGAGCGAGTCAGAGTCGTGGATCCTAGCGCTGGGCGCAGCGAGGGATCGGGCGAGTCGGAGTCGTAGATCCAGGCATCGGACATGCCGAGGGATCGGGCGAGTAGGAGTCATGGATCTAGGCACCATGCGCAACGAGGGATTGATTGAGCCGGAGTTGCGGATCTAGGCGCTGGGCAAAATGAGGGATCAGGCGAGCTGGAGTCACTGATCCAGGCGTTGGATGTGCCGAGGCGTTTGGATGTAGGAGCTGTGCGCAACAAGGGATCCTGCGAGTCAGAGTCATGGATCCAGACGTCGGGCGCGCCGAGGGATTGACAAGTTGGAGTCGTGGATCCAGGCGTCGGGCATGCTGTGGGATCAGGTGAGTTGGGGTCACGGACCCAGGCGCAGTCGAGGCATTGGGCGTCTTGAGCCCCTGAGCCCCGTTGGGCTTGGTAGGGGTCAGTTGAGTTTTGTGCGTTACCCCATCTGTGGTTTCTCGCAACCGGGGGGCTGAGCTAATGTCGCTTGCCTCGATGGCTCGAGTGACGCGCTCGGTGAGCTCGCTAATGGGCACATTCGAGAGAAATCTGGGTCCATCGTTCGTGACGGGGTCGGCATAGCCCTCGTGTGGCATTCCACTGCTCCTTAACCCATGTCCCGACAGATGCTTGGGTTGTTCCGGAGACCAACCTGGGTGGCCCGCTGGCCTCCCCTCGATGGAGATTCTGTGGGCATGGCTCGAGGTTAGGATCGAACGAGAAGGTTGAGATGACCCTGCCTGCTTTGGAGTGGACTAGGCGAGGGCCGCTCGGGGCTCATCTTCATTTTCTCCCCTGGCTCTATTTGACGTGAGGTGGCCTCGAGCCCTTCGCGGGCTGGTGAAAGGTCGAGATGGCGGACTAGAGGGGGGGTGAATAGTCTTTTCTAAAATTAATCGCGTCGGCTAACCGATATAAATGCGGAATTAAAACAATCGGTCTAGCCAAGACTACACCCCTCTATATATGTTCACTAGCACCTTGCAAAGATACTAATAAAGCAACCCAGGTGTCGGGCTAGCTAGAGCTCTCCTAAACAATTCTAGGAGCAAGGTCACACAAACCTATGCCACTAGTACTTTAAGTAACAAGGGAGCTCCTACACATGCTAGTAAGCAAAAGCACAAAGCTAACTAAGCTCACTAGCAATGCTCAATAACAAGGCAACCAACGCCTAATTAGAGAGCGCAAATACTTAGCTACACAAACTAAGCAATGTGACTAACAAGGTTACTAAAACCAAATTAGCCACGCAAGGGAGCTACTTCTATGCTACACAAGCAAGAAGGTAATTAGCTAGCTACACAAGCTATCTAATTACAAGAACAACTACACAAGCTTAAGATATATATATATATATATATATAAGTAATTGCGAGCTTGTGTAATGGGGATGCAAACCAACGGGAAGAACAAGGTTGACACGATGATTTTTCTCCCGAGGTTCACGTGTTTGCCAACACGCTAGTCCCCGTTGTGTCGACCGCTCACTTGGTGGTTCGGCGGCTAATTAGCATCACCCGCTAAGCCCGCACATCGGGCGCCGCAAGAACCTACCCCTTGAGTGAGGGTAGCTCAATGACACGCTTTACTAGAGTTGCTCTTCGCGGCTCCCGCGGGGCGAGCACAATGCCCCTCACAAGCACTTCTCCGGAGCGCCGCACAAGCTTCTTGCGCGCTTCGACGGAGACCACCACCAAGCCGTCTAGGAGGTGGCAACCTCCAAGAGTAACAAGCACCACCGGCTCGCAACTCGATCACCTAGTGCCACTCGATGCAACCTCACGATGCAATCGCACTAGAATCGCTCACTCACACAATCGGATGATCGCTATCAAGTATGTGTGTGATGGAGGGCTCCCAAGCACTCACAAGCATGGACACTAAGTCCCTTGAGGTGCTCAGCACCAGCCATGGCCGAGGGCCACTTCTATTTATAGCCCCAAGGGCTAAACTAGCCGTTACCCCTTCATCAGGTAACGGTCGGGCCGACCGGACGCTCGGTCGATCGACCCGGACGCTGGACCTCAGCGTCCGATCGTCGGCGATGCACGCCACGTGTCCTCCCTCCTTCAAACGCTGTTCATCTGGATCTCAACGGTCATCGTCGATCGGACGCTCCAAAGATGAATCGACCGGACGAAGAACCCAGCGTCCGGTCGCTTCGAAGATAGTACCGACCTCGACCGGACGCGTCCGGTCATTTTTGATCGGACGCAGCCAGCGTCGGTCACACTCCAGCTTCTGCGTCACATCAGACGTCGTCACCGACCGGACGCACCTCGCCAGCGGCGTCCGGTGCATTCAATCGGCGTCCGGTCGGTTGACTGACGCCAAAGATCTTCGCGACTAACTCGTTTTCACTTCTAACTTCATCACCCTTGCTCCAATGTGCTAACCACAAGAACTTGCAACCGGCGCAATAGAAAATAGGCATTCTATTTTTCCGAAAGCGCCGAATCCATCAAGCCAACACCAAACCCATCTCACCCCTGCAAACACCACCTCCTTTGTAAATGTGCCAACACCACCAAGTGTACACCACCATGTGTATGTGTGTTAGCATTTTCACAATCATTTCCCAAAGGATGTTAGCCACTCAACTTGCCACGCCACTCGATCCTAGCGACAATGCAAAGTTAGATCACTCGAGTGGCACTAGATGACCGATATGCAAACAAGTTTGCCCCTCTTGATAGTACGGCCATCTATCCTAAAACCAGTCATAAACTTCTCTACACACCTATGACCGGTGAAATGAAATGCCCTAGGTTATACCTTTGCCTTGCGCATTCCATTCCATCTCCTTCAATGTCGATGCAACACATGCACCAACACGATCAACAATGATATGATCCACTTCATATCATCACATGATCATATTGGTTCATCGATCTTGACTCTACTTGCTCTTCACCGTTGCTATCGTCCATCGGCGTCAAGTCTTGCTCAAGCTTCACCGCCACGCGGTCCATCACTCCAAAGCCTTTGACTTGCCCTTCACGCTTGCAACTGGTCCATCAAGCCAAGTCTTGTCTTGATCTTCTCCACCTTGATCACATGACTCAATGTCATGTCTCATGTGCAATAAGCTCCTTCATCATCACATGTGTGAGCTTTGCAACATCTCCAAGCCATTTTCATCTCCATGGCATATGTTGCTCATATACATGTACCTGTGGACTAATCACCTGTGTATCTCACATAAACACAATTAGTCCACCTAGGTTGTCACTCAATTACCAAAACCAACAAGGACCTTTCAGCTGGCCTTCGAACCCCGGTCGGTCGTTGCTCATGTTGAATGAGGCAACTGCCGCTTCATGATGCAACACAGAGCATTGTGATGCATTTAACTGCATATGCAATGCTTCAGATATATGGGATGAATGTGCGCATGAATGTATGAATAACAATAGATGAATGAATGAAAATATAAAGAAATAGTGGGGTTTGGTAATGTTACCTTGATGACTCTAGTGACGGGGTTTGAGGAGCTCCTATCAGATATGTCCGACCGGGATCCGCGCTCGTCGTTCATGATGGAGTCGACACGGCCCACATGGGGCATCCCTCTGCTCCTTACCTATCTCTCGGCGTTCGTCTGAGCCGTCCGATTGATTTAGGAAGCCCGTTGGTCTCTCCTGGGCGGAGATCCCATAGTCGGGCCTTTCCAAGTCCCGCCTGGGAAGACGGAGGTCCGCCTTTGTGCAGTTGTGCCTTGTTTCTCATGCTCGGTGTGTGGTAGTGGTGGGCCATACCCAGGCCACATCCCGTCTGACCAGGCACCGTTCCATCGAGAAGGGTGCATCCCATCAGTCAGGGCATGTCCCATCGTATCCCATCTGCATTGAATGGGGGAAGGGAGAGGGTTTCTCGCCCCAATCCTTTGCCTTTCCCTCTATGTCTTCTCCTTAAATAGGGGAAGGGAGAAGGCTTCTTGCCGCAATCGTTTTCCTATTCTCCAACTGCTACCTCTCCTCCTTCTTCCTTCTCGCCAAGAGCGCTTGTGTGCTATGGCAGTTTCCTAAGTGAGAGAGAGGGTAAGCGCGGGGGAGAACTCATAGATCCACTCATGAATCTGGAGTGCAATGTCGAGCTAGAGGCCACTTGAGGTGGTGCTGGCCGCCTTCACCAAGAAGGGGCTGCTTCCACTGAAGGAAGTGGCGCACTGGATCCTGTGCTGGCTCCTTGATGAGTGGGGCCTAGAGCTGCAACACCTCAATCCGTCTGGGGTGCTGCGTGTCGCCGGCTTCATCACCCTCTGTGAGGCCTTCTTCGGGATGGAGTCGTGCGTGGACTCTTTCTGGTGGATCTTCACCGGGCGAGCCTTGTCGGAGGGGAAGCCGCACAGGACCGTGCCGGTGGAGATCTTCGCCCCTGCAGCTACTCAGGTTGGCCAGTTCATAAAGTTTGATGAGATGTCAGAGACATCCTCCAGCCATGGTGGCCATACTGCGGCAGGCAGTGTCCCTATCAGGGTCTGCCCTGTCTATGTGGGAAAGTTTGGAGCTCCATGTTGTTCTGCTGAGCATGTATGGGCGCGACTCCCTTGAGGTACCTGCTGCGCTCGCCGAAGTCGAGAGAGCAGAACCGGGCAGGGTCCTTGCGAGCGTGACTGAAGGCGTGCATCAAGAAGACATCACCCAGCCTACGGATGGAGTGGAGGTCAGGTCGAAAGCTCTATCCGAGCCGAGCGTTGCCCCGTCGGAGGGCGAGCAACCTTTATCTTCGCTAGTCGTGTTGTCAGCCGATGCCGCCGGGCGACCACAGTAGAAGTAGCCAACAGATGTAATAGTTTAAGTTCGTGGGGGAGCCCCCATGTGAATAGTTGTTTTGACGAATACATCAATTTTTGTTTTGTAATGAATTACTTCATTCGGGGAAGCTTGTCCCGTCCGTTCCTTATTTTACCTTAGCATAGCTTTATTTTTATTCTTTCTTTTTCGCACCTGCCCGTTCCACTCGTAGGCTGCAACCTTAAGAGCTCGGGCATGGCCCGTGAGGCTCAGCTACTCGTCACCATAGGGAGAGGCGGGGTGTGATCGGTCGGAATGTTGAAGCAAAGTTACATAAGATAATTAAAGGAACGGACTACCCTTTCGTTCGGGTAAAAAATGTATTTACCATATGATAGTAAAAAAGATGTGGTATCGCACCCTCATGTAGCCCCCGAGCGACCCGGGCTGAAAGTGTTCAGGCTGGGGTGCTTTGCAGGAGCGAACGTTGAATGAAAGAAAAATGGTAATGACCGAATTTTAAGGGTAGAAATGACGTAACTGTTCGATGTTCCATGTATTGGTGAGAACGTCGTCGTTGTCATCCTTCAGTCGGTAGGCACCCGGTCAGATAACTTCGGTCACCATATAGGGTCCTTCCCAAGGCGGAGAGAGTTTGTGCTTCTCGTTGGTCTATTGGGTCCTTCGAAGCATGAGATCACCGACCTCGAGGATCCTTCCTCTGAATTTCCTCTTGTGGAATCTACGGAGCGTTTGCTGGTAGCGAGTAGAGCAGATGACGGTCATATCGCGGGCCTCCTCAAGCAGGTCGACTGTGTCTTATTGAGCCTTCGTGGCTCGGTCGCGGTCGAAAGCCTTCACTCTTGGGGCGCCATGGTTGATGTCGGAGGGCAGCACTGCTTCAGCTCCGTAGGCCAGGAAGAATGGTGTGAACCCTGTGGATCGGTTCGGGGTCATTCTTAGGCTCTAGAGGATTGCTGGGACCTCTGTGACCCATCACCCGGTGTACTTGTTGAGTCAGTCAAAGATGCGGGGCTTACATCCTTTGAGGACCATGCCATTGGTACGCTTGACCTGACCGTTAGTACGTAGGTGTCCGACCAAGGCCTAGTTGATCCTGATGTCGTATCCATCACTGAAGTCTAGGAATTTCTTCCTGGTGAAGTTAGTTCCATGGTCAGTGATGATACAGTTAGGAACGTCAAACCAGTAGATGATGTCGAGGAAGAATTTGACCGCCTCTTCTGAGCGGATGTTGGTGATGGGCTTTGCCTCTATCCACTTGGTGAATTTGTCCACTGCTACGAGTAGGTGAGTGAAGCCGCTCGGGCCCTTTTTGAGGGGCCCTACCATGTCGAGGACCCAGACCGTGAATGGCCAGGTGATGAGGATGGTTTGGAGCTCCTGTGCCGGTAGATGAGTTTGTCGATAGTAGAACTGGCATCTCTCGCACCTGTGGACAACCTCTTCTGCATCTCGTAGCGTGGTGAGCTAGTAAAAACCTTGGCGAAAGGCTTTTCTAACCAGCAACCTCGGGGCCACGTGATTTCCACAGATTTCGGCATGGACCTCGAGGAGGAACTGTTTCCCTTGGTTGGTAGGGATGCACTTCATGAGTATCCCCGATGGACTTCGCTTGTAGAGTTCATCATCGATGGTGATGAACATCTTGGCACGTCGAGCGATCCATCGAGCTTCAGTCCTTTTGGGTGGGAGAACCTCCTCGAGGAGGTAGGCGAGTAGCAGCACTCGCTAGTCGGTTTGATTGAGCGACAACACGGCGATGTCAGTGGGCGACGTCGTCATGGAGCAACTAGGGTCGGAGCCCCTGAGCCCCGGTTTGGCGTCGGAGTCAGAGCCCCCGAGCATCGGGTTGGTGTCAGGGTGTGTCTGGATCAGACCTTCCAGGATGCGGGCGGACAGTTCATGGACGTCATTGATGAAGACCCCGCTCGGAGATGGATCCCGCTTGGAGGCCAATTTTGTAAGAAAATCGGCAGCATCATTGTCCTTTCGGGGGACGTGATGCAGCTCGATCCCCTGGAATTTGTTCTCAAGCTTGCACACCTCTTGGTAGTATGCTGCCATGAGGGGCTTTTGCTGGAGGACTCCTTCATGACCTGATCGACGACCAGCTCCGAGTTGCCGTCAACGTAGAGTCGCGTAGCACCTATCTCGATGGCGATGCGTAGTCCGTTGATGAGGGCCTCATACTCCGTGGCGTTGTTTGAGGCTGAAAAGTGGAGGTGGATGGCATAGCGGAGCCTACTCCCGTCTACGGAGATCAGAACCACTCTAGCCCCCGAGCAGGGCGCCATGACGGACCCATCAAAGTACATTGTCCAGTACTCGTGGGTGACATCTAGGGTCGGTGGCTAGACCTCTATCCATTCAGCGACAAAATCTACGAGGGCCTTAGACTTAATAGCGGTACGAGGGATATACTTGATGTCATGGCCCATGAGTTCGAGTGCCCACTTGGAGATCTGTCCCGCGGCGTCGCGGTTGTGGACGATGTCTCCGAGCGGGTATGAAGTGACAACCGCGACTTCATGGTCGGTGAAGTAGTGCAGGAGCTTCTAGGTCGCCATCAGCATGGTGTATAGGAGTTTTTGCACCTAGGGGTACTGGACCTTGGGTTCGGTGAGTACTGTAACACCGAGCTTGGTTCGGTGAGTACTGTAACACCTCTGATGAAACCAAGGGCTCCCTGTGGAACAATTGCCACATGGCGACGATGCTCGGCACACGCTGGTATCGAGGTTATTGACCAAGTACCTTTACCAAGTTACACCGCCGTACCGCTTTTGCTACAAATATTTTTCTTAGAAATATTCAGGTGTTCAAACGGGAAATCCACAACGGATTGATGAAATAGTGTTCTTTCAAGGTAAGCAAGAGGAGGTGGTTTTAGAGGAAGAATGTATGGCTTGGTTTCAGTTTACATGAAAGACGGATGTGTACAAGGAAGGGAAAGAAAAGGGAAAAAAAAGAAGAGTAGTAAGAAAAGTTAGTCGTGGATAGTCAGGAGTGATTGTAAAAGCCTGAGTGGATGTCATGTCCCAAGCCTTGTGTTTAGCTGACCGCACTACGCATGTTGGGTTATTGTGTTGCGTGCCCTACGGACGCCATCTGTGTTAGGCCCTTTAGCTCCCTGTTCTCGCGTGGTCGCGACATCGTGCCCACTCGCTGTCTTCGTGCACTGTGTGTTTCTCCTTTTCCCAACATCTGGTCGGCTCTCGACCCCATGCCTCATCCCCCGTACCGAACCCCCTCTCTCTTTTTCTTCTTTTGGGGACACGGCCACCCGCACGCCTCCCTCGTCGAGCGCACCCTCTTATCTCCCTTCCTTTATTTTCCCTCCGCTCGCTCGCGTAGGGAGCGCACCATGTCTGACCTTATCTCCACAGCATGAACCATCTGTGTATTACATCTATGCCATCTTCACTTTCGGTGTGTTGTGCCCTACCTCTGTTCGCCACTATAAGATACCCTTGGTCGTTGCCCTTCTTCTTCATCCCCATCCCCTCGAACCCAACGAAGAGCTACGTGGTCCAGTAGTTATTGTGGAGCTAGGTTCATCAATCTAGGGTGATGGTGTAATCTGAGAAGAGAGGATCTAGTTTCCGAAGAAGTTCAAGTCTACCTTTGGTTAGTTTGGTCTTAGGGTTCACGATGTTTGACTTCTCGGTCTCATATTTCTGGATCTGTTGGATCTACGCCATGTTTTGGATAATCATCTTCCTACTGTTTCTCCATTGCCCTCGTCTATCTCGACTTCTGGATTAAGTCTCGGTTGTATTAGGTTGCTCATAACCATGTATCTCTGAATCCCCGTGTGGTTTAGTATTCGAAGTCGTGTAATCTTTCATGTAATCTCTGATCTATGAAATGTAATTGTGTTTCCCCTCTTCTGGTTCTTGCTTCGAATCTCGGGACGAGATTCTTTTTAGGGGGCTTGGTTGTAACACCTCTGGTGTTACGAGCTTGCTTAGCACCGCGATTTTGGCCGAAGAAAAAATTTCGAAACAAGTTTACCAGATTTTTGATTTAAAACGTACTTGAAGCGATAAGTGAATCCTGTGTGACTCAGTTTTGTGGACTCAAATCAATGCAAAGTTAAATTGCTCAGTGCGTAAAGATATTTAGGAATGTCCGATAACGATTCTAGCAAATAAATGGCGAATGGCTTGTTCTGTTGGATTGAGCATGAAAACAATTTTTATAAACAAAATAAAATATAACTTATAATTAGAACTTCAATAAGAGATGGAAGTGCAAGTTATCAGTTAAAAATGCAACTGTTGATGTGGCCTGTGGATGTTCCATGGTAGGTTTGATAGCTCAAAAATCGAAATTAAAAATTAAAAACCAGCTTCTCGCGTCAACGGTAAAAATTGGAAATTATATTTTAAAGCGTTGTTATGGCGATTTGTTTTGTGCAAAAATAATTACATAGCATACTAATATTTTGTTTCATGGCTTGGTATGGAGTATGAGCTCATCAGCGGTTTTTGCGTCTCTTTTAAATTCGTGCGCGTCACTACTCACCGTCGAATGGCTCGACCTACGGTCACCGTGTATACTGCCTTTGCGTCCCACCAGGTTCGAGCTGTCCTGTCTATGCGCTAGTGTGACGGCGGTGGTGCGCCCCTGTCGGTGCGGGACCCACAGGATACCCCGCAAGGAAGAGAGAAGATCAAGTCTAACTAGGATTCTCCCCATGTAATCTTAGTATTAGTATTATTCTGTAATTCTACTAGGAACTCTCATTATAAACCGACTAGGATTCTGACCTCCTGACTATATAAAGGAGGGCAGGATCCTAGAGAGGACAACTTTTTGTAACAACACAACAACACACAATCAATACAACACAAGGGCTAACGCCGACTGGACGTAGGGCTATTACTCAATCAACGATCGAGGGCCCGAACTAGGATAAATCGACTGTCTTTTGCGTTCACCGTCGAGTTCCGCATAAGCCGAAGCCCGAACATACTGTCCCGGGTAACCCCGTGGCAGGCTATCGGTGGTAAAACATCGACAGTCCCCCTGCTCTGAATCAGTTAGCTGTTTTGTTGCGACGTGTCGCGCGTGTCCCTACCACCTACTGCTCGCATCGTCCCGTCGCTCTGCAAAGCTGCCGAAGCACGCCGCGCTGTCCCTGCGTTAATGTAGTTGGCCGAACCATCGCGTTGTTTTCCTCCTTCCTTTTCTATTTCTGCTTGCCTATGTCTCTGATTGTCCTTGCCTGTCGCTGCTGTCTGCCTCTGTGTCGTGCAGGCTAGGTCACCTTCGAGCTGCTGCTGCTGCTAGTGCTATTGTCCCAGGGGTGGATTAGGTAAAAGTTTAAGGGCCTCGGTGTAATTTGGGTTGCCGCCACTAGGCTTCCCCCCCATGGGTCGACGGCTTCCGGTTGCTGGGCCGCTCGCGCCCTGTTACGTGTTTGTCCACGTCCGCCGTCCGCGTGGGCCGCCGGTCTCCTCTGTGGCCGCGCGAGCGCCCCGCCCCCGATTGGGCTGCCACGCCCTTTACCGCACGCTGGGCCGGCCTTGTGCCACCCTACCTGGGCTGGACTGGTGCCACCTGCACTGGGCCGTTGGGCCGATTTGGGACGAAATGGATGGCAAAGCCCTTTTCCTTTTTATCACTGTTATTAATCCCTTTAAATGGCTAAAACTTGTAAAATTTGTAGTAAATCATAGAAAAATCATAAAAATACCATACCAGTTTTGTTGAGTTTTTAAAATCATGATCTATCTAATAGTGTATTTTGTTCACATAGGTTCGGTATGTTTTAGGATTTCTCTAATTATTTTAACATGCTTAATATTGTTAAAAGGTGAACTTGTAGGAATTTCCGTGATAAATCGGTGATAGTATTAACTCTAAAAACTTTACAGTAAATTACTAATATTATTAGCTGCTTACTGTAATTTTTTTAGCTTCAAAATAATTAGTTTGCTAGATAGATAATGATGCCCTGCTTCGAATAAAAATTAAATCGATACGATAGAATAAAGAAACAACTTGGATTTATATAACTAAAATAATTGTTGGGAAATAACGTCTTATTCGACCACATGGATGTGTAGCCTAAGTATGGCCATCATTAGAACTAGCTCGTTAACTGGAGAGGTAGAAATCGTATTTTTACGAGTCACAATTGCAGTCAATTAATTACGTCTTTGTATTGCATCGCATTGCATATCATATAGGTACGATGATGGATCAACGGATCAAATGAAGGATGAGTGGGAATCTGAAGATGGTGTGATGGTGTTCTCTCCAGGAGATGATGCAATGGGCTATCTATTCAGATGTTGCTGGATGATCTGAAGATGCAAATACTAACTTTTGGTTATATTTTACCCAGGCAAGCCCCGGTGCATAACCCCTACTTTTCTGCACTTTAAATTATATTTGTGTATTAAGTTTTAAGGAGTTGAATGAAACCCACTTGCATATACAGATCTTTATCCTATGAGTCTTACTAGTATGACAGGATCGTGTAGAATGCTATGCTATAGGACTCCGATAGAAGCCGAGTGATTGCCTGTCATTCACGAGAGATAGGAAATATATTACTGTATTATTATCACTTGGAAAATATAAATGGTGGAAAGGAAAAATGGTGACTGGGTAGGGGTATGGTTTGGGTATTGGTGTGTGTAGGAGGTTATGTCCTGCGGCCAATGAGGCATAGCTTGGTTACACTATTTTCCCTGTCCGTGTCGGTTAAGGACCGGCCATTGCATAAGACTTTAGGCAAGTCACAGACTTATTATCCCAAGCACATACTCTGGTATGGGCGCTTGGAAGACTTGTTACTCTCTTATCATGGGTTCCGGCTCTTTTCAGACCGACTGTCAGGATGGTTTTCGGGTTAGGAGGTCCTTGCACCGAACTGAGTCCGGGACTCAGGGGCGGGGGCTCGGAGTCCCAGTTTGGATGGGGACCTGGACCCCATGATAGGAGGGTAGTGGGTTGGTCCTGCTTGTGCCTAGGGTACAAGCGGGGCGTGTGTTTTCAGGGTACCCAGCTGGGGGCATTGATTCGCGAATCGCTGAGAGATCCGGTATGGCTTGTCTATGGCCTAGCACCGTAGTAAGAACTGAAGTGGAAAGGTGAAGAAATGGAAATCTGATTGCTTACCACCTGCTTGAAAGTATCACAAGTGCTTACATAGAATGGTTAGTTAATGAACTAATGCACTGCTAATAAAAATCAAATATAAGGACGCACGCTTAGTAATGCTTTCTACAGATGCAATAAACCCACAAGCCAAATAGCGTGGCATATCCTTGGAGTCTTTTCTTTCCTCCTATCGGGTAAGTCTTGCTGAGTATAATTGAGTACTCAGGGTTTTATTTCCCCCTGTTGTAGGTGACCGGTGGAGACTAGAGCTGACCTTTGTGTGTGGATTCCTCCTGGTGGGCTCAGAGAGGATTTCCCTTACGCTGCGATCATAGTCTCTATTTATAACTCTTACTAAATGTTTTTATAAATGAAAGTTTTATAATATATTGTCATAGTTTCTATATCTATGCTTCATCATGTCATGAATAGATATTTATTTCTGTTGTAATTCTGATCACATGTTTATATTCCGCTGTTAACTTAAATTGTTCATAACTCTGATAACATGTTCATATTCTGCTATTATAAATAATAAATATTATACTCTGATGCTGTATTAAAGTGATGTAAGAAATGGTTAAGAATAATGTAAGCTTTATTCTCTCATTTGTGATCCTAATGGAAAAATGTGGACTTTTGCGGTTCTCCCTTGGGGTGTGCCTGATGGAACTGCGTAATTTGGTGTCCTCCCTTGAGTACTTAGTGTCTAATGGAAGACAAGTACTCCTGGGAGGCATTAGATTTGGCGGTTCTACCACAAGTACCTCTCCGACGAAGTACATGGGTCGTTGGACCTTAAGGTGGTGTCTCGGCTCCTCCCTTTCGACGACTAAGGTGGCGCTTACCACATGGTTGCTTGCTGCAACGTAGAGGAGGAGGGGTTCTCCCCATTCGAGAGCGACGAGGATTGGGGCCGATGTCAGTGATGCTTTGAGGCTCTCCAAAGCCTGCTGTGCTTCTTCAGTCCAGACAAACGTGTCTGTCCTTTTGAGTAGCTTGTAGAGAGGCATCCCTCGCTCGCCAAGCCAGGAGATGAACCGGCTCAGGGTGGCCAGACAACCGGTGAGCCTTTGTACGCCCTTAACGTTGCGTATAGGGCCCATGTTGGCGATGGCCATGATTTTTTCGTGGTTGGCCTCGATGCCGCTTTCAAACACGATGTATCCGATCAGCTTCCCCTTTGGAACCCCAAAAACACATTTTTCGAGATTCAATTTGATGTTGAACCTTTGGAGGTTCACGAATGTCATGGCCAAGTTCGCGATCAGGTCGCAAGCTTGAGCCGTTTTGACCACTATGTCATCAACATAGACGGCGATTATTGGTTTCAGCTGCTTGGCTTGATCAGGCTGATCAAGCGGGTCGATTTGGTCGGTGAAGCATTGCTGCATGCACCTTTGGTAGGTGGCACCAGCGTTCTTTAGACCGAAGTGCATGGTTACGTAACAGTACGAACCATATGGGGTGATGAACGAGGTTGCGAGCTGATCAGTCTCTTTCATCATGATCTGGTGATAGCCTGAGTAGGCATCTAGAAAGGAGAGGATCTCGCATCTCGAGGTGGAGTCGACTATCTGGTCTATGCACGGCAAAGGAAAGTGATCCTTTGGACACGCTTTGTTGAGGCCAGTATAATCAACGCACATTCTCTATTTCCTGGTCTTCTTTTTAACAAGAACAGGATTGGCAAGCCAGTCGGAGTGGAATACCTCTCTGATGAATCTGGCTGCTAGGAGTTTGGCGATCTCGCCTATGGCCCTATGCCTCTCGTTGTCAAAGCGGCGTAGGCGTTGCTTTGCGAGCTTTGAGCTCGGGATGAGGCGTAGTGCGTGCTTAGCGACCTCCCATAGTATGCCGGCATGTCGGAAGGTTTCCATGCGAAGACATCTCAATTGGCGTTCAGGAAGTCGATGAGCTCGCATTCCTATTTCACCGAGAGCTGGGTCCTGATCCACACCATTTTGGTTGGGTTAGTGGGGTTGATCCCCACCGCCTTAGTTTCCTCATGTGGGCGGAAGGCCATCGAGGAGGTTGGTTTGTTGTAGTCTGGGACTGCAGAGGTCGATGACTCCCCGAGCCATGGGAGCTCGGACGAGTTGATGATGGCAGTGGCGAGCTTGTAATACTCATGGTCACATGTGAAGGTGTGCGAGAAGGTCCTACCCACAGTGATGACGTCGTTTGGTCCTAGCATCTTCAGCTTCAGGTAGGTGTAGTTGGGGACCGCCATGAACTTGACATAGCATGGCCGCCCCAAGATGGCATGGTAAGACCCCGGGAAGTCCACCACCTCAAAGGTAAGCACCTCTGAGCGGAAGTTGGCTTGGTCACCAAACATGACGGGCAGGTCGATCTGCCCGAGCAGGTACGCCTATGCTCTGGGGGTCACACCAAGGAAGGGAGAGCTCGCCGATCGAAGCTTCGACCAGGGGTTGCGCATGGCGTCGAGGGTGCCGACATAGAGGATGTTGAGGCCACTGCCTCCGTCCATCAGCACCTTGGTGAGGCACTTCTTCCGGTCTAGAGACGTGGGACGGATGGTCTCTCTGATCAAAAGTGATCGGATATTCCGACCAGCGAAGGAAGGAGGAGACAGCTGTTTCAGCGACGCACGCCTCTCGGTAGTGCATTTTGTGCTAGCGCTTGGAGTAGACGGCATCAGATCCCTCGAAGATCATGATGCATTCCTCAGGGTCAGGGAAGCCATCCCCATCCTTGCCCACCGCACCTCCTTTCTTTGCTGCTGCCTCCTTGCCCTTTCCTTCATTTGGCCCACTGGCCTGTTGTAGGAAGCGCTTGAGGAGCTCGTAGTCCTTGTAGAGGTGTTTGACGGGGTAAGCGTGGTTGGTGTAGGGGATATCCATGAGCTTGCCAAAGTGGTTAGGCAGGCCCTGATGGGGCTGCTTGCCCACGCGATCAGCTACGGCGACCAACACGGAGTTGGCTGGTCGGCGCCGATCCTTCTTGTTCTTCTTACCCCTCTACGTGAAGGGGCCCTCATCTTGGTCCTCACGCCTGGCCTTGCCCTTGTCCCAGCCTCCATTGAAGACTGCTTCGACCGCCTCCTCGCCGGAGGCGTGGTTCATGGAGACGTCGAGCAGGTCATGTGTGGTTCTGGGCTTCATGTAGCCAAGCTTGTGGATCAGGGACTCGTAGGTCATCCTAGAGAGGAATGCACTGATGACGTCCACGTCGACGACATCTGGAAGGGAGTTGCACCGCTTCGAGAACCTACGGATGTAATCCTGCAGGGACTCGTCGGGCTCCTACTAGCAGCTCTTGAGGTCCCAAGAGTTCCCAGGCCGGACATACGTCCCCTAGAAGTTCCTGACAAAGACCCTCTTGAGGTCCGCCCAGTCATGGATGCTATTGCGCGGGAGGAATTCAAGCCACGCTCGAACATGTTCCCCACGTAGATGGGGAGGTACTGAATGATGAAGTGATCATCATCCACTCCCTCGGCTCGGTAGGTGAGCCGAAAGTCTTCGAGCCATATTCTGGTGTTCATCTCCCCGATATACTTGGCGGCATTTGTCGGCGGTCGGAAGCGCTGCGGGAACAACGCTCTCTGGATGTGTCGGTCAAAGGCCCGTGGTCCTAGGCCATCTAGGCTAGGACTCTCGTCCTTCGGTCGGTGACCACGCCTGGGGTGCGTCTCCCCGGTCTCCTCGATGGTCCAGTCAAAGCCCGTGTCATCTGCTCTCACTGCCGCCCGATGGACATCATCATCATGCCAGGCCCGACACCGGTTGCTGATGATGCTATGAGCATCTTGGTTTGGCCCGAGGCATTCGCGCATAGGCGGTCGGTGTGGAGCAGGTGTCGGGTCAGACTGTGGCGCAGCTGCGCCCTCCTGTGCCATGCTCGACGGCTGTAGCGGTGAGCAGATGGAGCGATTCATCTGGTGCGTCCCTACTCCCCTAGTGGGGAAAGAGGCCGCGAGTCGGTGTCGTGATACGGAGCTCTCCACCTATTGAACGGCAGCGGTTTCAACTAGTGCCTGGAGGTTCCGGTGGATCACCTATTCCTAGGGGTTGTCTGGCTCAGGAAGGCCGAGCAGAAGCATCGCCGCCATGATGATGTTTTGGCCAGCCCGAGCGAACTGTAGGGGATTGTTCCCCCCCATCCATGATGCTGTGCTAGACCTAGCGGGCGTGACCCCGGGTGCCGCTCACCGGGTTACACGCACGGGGCGCATCGTGGTGCGCCGAGCGTGCTGGCACAGGTGGTGGCTGGTTCTACCGCCTTTGTCGTAGCTCCTCGCCGTGCACCTGGGCACATGTGAGGGCATCCGTGCGAGGGTCCAATGGGGTGTGGGTCTGAAGAGACTCCACTACCACCGATGGCTGTCCTGGGGCATCCGCCATAGCGCACTCCCAGGACAGAAGGTGGCTAGGTGCCACGACATCGCTGATGCTGGAGCTGTCGCTCTCAACATCATCATCCAGGAGGTCGTGAAAAGAGGCGAGAGCGTAGCTCGCCATCCCTGCGAATTCAGATGTGAGAGGGGGTGGCGCCAGCATCCTTCGGAGCCCCCAGGCATACGCATTTGTGGGGGACACGAGGCCGTAGGGGAACCGGTCGCATGGCGGTCGCGGTAGGGACAATGGGGTCCCTCTGGAGAATCAGCAAAAGACAGTAAATAGCGAGTAAATAACAAAGCGTACATTACTCAAAGTGGGGTTTGAGCAGAGCGTATGCTTGGAACGAAGCACAGGCGCCTCGTCGTTGAAGTCATCGGGTGTCCCGGAGCCGATGGAGGACGTGCCTCCTCCGACGAGCGCTGGAACAAGTGCCTCCTTACGGAGGTGCAGCACGCCGAGCCGGTCAGCGATGAAGTCTAGGCTTCCAAAGAGGAAGGCCTGGGATGACTCGAAGACGGGTCGAACCCACATCCCAACAGGTGGGAGTGCGGGAAACTCTAGTGAGACAAAGCGAGTCGTATCTCTTGAGCCTGCCATGGCAAAGATGGCCGAAAGGTGGGCCATCCGATGACCAAAAGCATGAACGTACGGCGTCTTCCCCATGGACGGTGCCAACTGTCGGTGCAGAAAGTGACCAACACGTAAATATTTGTAGTTTTGCCGTATGTTGTGATTGGATGTGGCCTAGCACTCAATAACACAGGGTTTATACTGGTTTAGGCAACATTCCCTACGTCTAGTTTGAGTTGGTTGTTGACTTTATTCCTGAACCCAGGTGCTCGAAGTTTGCTATAGGGTTACAAACGGAAGGGAGAAAGATGGGGGGTGCAAGAGGTCTGATCGGACTCTAGTCTGAAGGGCCAAGAGTGACGGGAGCTCTGTTGTGCGCTAAGTGTTCGAACGTCTGTTGTTCATTAGGATCCTTGGTCATTCAGATCGTGTGTGTGTTGTTTTTGTTGTGAACTGATCGATCCCCCCATTGGGAGAGAGCGCATCCCCTTTTATAGATGAAGGGGGCGACCTTTATAAGTGAGAGAGAGAGAGAGTGAGAGTATGTATGCTACTAAGTCTTATTGCCCACGACGTCAGGTACAAGATGATGGTAGGCGCCAATAACACTGTTTGTGTTAGACGCATGTGGGAGGTTTTATCGTATTCACTATGTATGGCAAATGACGGCGCCCACAACACTGTCGATGCCTAGAGGCAAGTGGAGGTTTTTACCATGTTCGCTTGGTATGGGAATTGATGGTGCCCACAACACTGTAGGGCAAATCATCGGCGCCCACAACACTGCTTGGGTTCTAACATGCCTGGAAGGTTGCAGGGCACCCTTCTGACATGTCCTGTCGGTACTGTCCTGCAGGTGTACAGGGTATGGTCCTTGGTTTTGTGGTTAACTTGAGCGTCCTACTTTACTTTCTTCGCCCGTTTCCTGGTCCTCACCGAGCGGGCGTCCCCGGTCGGTTGGTCCCAGTCGGCTCTGCCTGCGCCAGTCGGAGAAGAGCTATAAATAGAGGTTTGGTGTATCCCTCCTTAGAAACGTGGGTCGGAGTTGGAAGTGTTGTTGGCCAGGCCTTTCGGTTGGAGAGGCGGGCCAGAGTCGGAAGCGAGGCCTTCCGGTCGAAGAGGCGGGCCAGAGTCAGAAGCGATCGCTGTTCCTCCTCGGCCATGCCTTCTGGTCGGAGAGGCGGGCCAGAGTAAAAAACGAGCATTGTTCCTCCTCAGCCAGGCCTTTCAGTTGGAGAGGTGGGCTAGAGTCGAAAGCAAGGCCTTCCGGTCGGAGAGGTAGGCCAGAGTCGGAAGCGGGCGCCGTTCCTCTTTGGCCAGGCCTCTCGGTCGGAGATTGGATCGCCCTTCTGGCCTATCGTTAGGTTTTTGGGCCAGCCTAGGAGTTGCGCGTTGTTCGCAACAACATCTGCTTGGGCGAAGCTTTTGCTAGGAAGAAGGTCCATGAGGGACTCCGGGTTTATGATCCTGATAGTATCTTTCTGGACAAGGAAGTTATATGCATCAAGTGGTTCCAATCAACTCTTATAACCTAATGCATCAAACATAGAAGGACTCAAGTTGATATTTATAAAACATAGGAGGCTTAGAATGCTCTGGGGCTTGCCTGGGATCCGAACTAGGTCAGTGTTTGTTAGAGGACACTCGCTTGGCGAGCATCTTCCATCTCGACACTTGCTTAGTCCTTCCGTCTTCTGGATGGATTCACCAAACTCCATCTTCAGGTTCGGCTCCAACATCACGTCCTTTACGTGGTGCATCTAGCGTACCTAGGTGAGATAAAAAATGCAGATGTATGAATGCATAGAAAACAACTCATGATGCATTGCAATAGGCATACAAAGGCAAGGACAGGGTAACATCATATTGACTTAAGCACTAGAGAGTAAGTCATTTAACTAATTATTGCACAGGCCTATCATGGTAAGGTAGCAAGAAAATAACACCAAGCATTCACCAATGAGGCACTCAAATTAATCTACTTTAAGGAATCATCTAGCACGAGCTAATCCTAGTAATCATACAATCAAGATCAAGCATAAGCAATCAACTCAAAGTATATGCATAAAATCTGGACAGCAACATAACAGCCACTCAATTTAACCATAACTAGAGTTATAAGCCTCCAACAAGGATGATCCTAGACTTTATGCAAAGCTAATGAAATTATCTAAAAGTTTGTTACTAACACCAAAATCTGATTCAACAAAAAACAAGGTCAAAATACATTATGAAGCAGAGCTTATACAACTAATGACAGAAAACTGATAGTAACTTCAGAAATGCATAACTGGAGTTCTAATCATCCAACAAACATGATTCTAAACTTTTTAGAAATATTATTAAGTTATATATACATTTATTATTATCATCAATACATGATTTCATGTTTAAATAAGTCAAACAATACAATCATTCAGATCTATTCAGAGCACATGCAAAAGCTAACAGCAAACTTATAAAATATATAACTCTTAAACCAGCAGGCCTAAAATCATAAAATTTTAGGACAAGCAAGATAAGAAATTTATCTACAACTTATGTATTCAACACATTCATAGAAAACATCATTTTCATCACGAAGTTATCATCAGAACAGAAAATGCACATGCAGCCATTTCAGAATATAACAATTTGATGTTTCACTTGTTTTGCTAACAAAGAGCATACACACATGAGCCATTCAAGAACTTAAACCACCACTAACATACTTAGCAACACTTTATTGAACACCAATCACTCAAAGCATCACCAAATACAATTACAAGCTTTATCTATAATTATGTTTTTATTAATCCTTTCTCCTAATAAACATATATATAAATTTTAGTGATGTATGAGAACAACTAGTCTGAGGCTAAGATTTTTATGAGTGGTAGATGTCATCAAAACATGGCTACTGCACGAATTTCATATGCTCAGGTTTTATAATTTAATTACTATGAAAAAGACAAATTGCTATTGCAGGAAAACATGTAAAAGCAAGATAAATCTAAAGATCATCATTTTCTATAAACACATAGCCATATTATAGTTTCTCAGGTCACAATATCACCATGCAAGGGCAAAGGATCACATTTCACATTTTTGCATATATAAATTATTTATAAACCATTTCAAACTGTTATCAAGCATTAATCAAGTTAAATTCATAACTCAGCCATAAATGCACCAAAAATTATTGAATTTGAACTAGAGATCACACATGCCATAAGCATACTAGCATAAAATTTTTAGGTCATTTGGAGTAGTACAACAGTAGATATGACGATAGCAAGCAAAGCAAGCTAGAATTAACCATTAATCATGATTAAATCAAAACATTATAAAAACAGTGATCAAACAACATGTTTAATATTTTTCTTAGCTAGCACATGCCAAAACAAGATAAAAGAGATAAAAATATAAATAAAAGACAATATAAAAGAAAATGGAAAAAGAAATAGAAGAAAGAAAGAAGAGAAAAAAATGAAACGCGTATACGCATCCGACCTGATCACTGACACCACTACCGAAATCGAAGGCTTTGCCGAGTGTCATATTCTTTGCCGAGTGTATTTTATCGGACACTCGACAAACCATATCTTTGCCGAGTGTCAAACTAAAAACACTCGGCAAAGATTCTGACACTCGGCAAACTCTTAGTTTGCCGAGTGCCTTACTAAAAAACACTCGGTAAACATTCTGACACTCGGCAATTCTACTGAAAACACTCGGCAAACTCTGGCACTTGGCAAATATGGGAAAACACTCGGCAAATTATGGCACTTGGCAAACATTGCGCCACGTGTCCCTCCATGAAAAGAGAAAAATAAATAAAAAATAAAAAACTCCTTTGCCGAGTGTCTAATATCTAACACTCGGCAAACTCTTTTATTTGCCTGAGTGTTAGATCTAGGACACTCGGCAAACTTGGAAAACTAAAGACTCGTGCGCTCCCGTCCTCAGCATGGCCCACACGTAAGAGAGGGATGGAGAAAAACATGGCACCGAAGGGAAGCGACAGGCGCGTGAGCTAAAAAAATTTCACCCAACCTTATCCTATCACCCGCACGGCCGCACCCCCCATCCCATAATTTCTTCTCTCTTCTCTCTCCTCTCGGCTGATGGCGGCGGTCGGCGAAGCATGGCCCGGCGTAGGCGAGCACGCCACCGCCGTGCGTCCCTGGGTTACAGTGAGGCGAGGTCCCCTCTCTTTCTATCTCACAGCTTCTCCCTTTCCTTCCCACTCAGGGCCATGGCGACGTGGCGGCGCATGAGATGCCGGTTGTGGAGGTCGGCCCAACGCAGGCAAGGTCGCCACCACCGTCGCGTCCACAAGATCCAACGAGGTGAACCCCTCCCAGCGTAGGGCCATGGCGTGGCGGCACTGCTCGAGCCTCTCGTCCCTGCACAGATCCATGGCGTGGCGGCGCTGCTCGAGCCTCTCCTCCCCGCATAGATCCATGGCGTTGGCGGCACCGCGTGAGGCCCTCCTCTCTGCTCAGGCCCCCCATGTCGGCGCAGCACGAGGTACCTGCATTTTTCACTCATTTGCTGAACTGACAGTTTGCCATCTATATACAATGAAGTAGCATTACTGGAAACCTCATATGTGATTTAGCTAAATATTCTGCACTACATGTCAGCTAAAATATTCTGCATTTTCTTGTGCCGCAATACTGGCTCACCGTGTTGTTTGCTGTTGTCCGCATCTCACAATACTATGTAGGATTGATGGTAAGATGTAGTCTGCTACTCTCCTTATATTCTTTCTATTCTTTTTGTATGGGAAATTTCTGAGGTAAATTGTGCTGTGTGCATGCCAGAGTGAAAGGGAAAGCGTGGTCTGATGCATGATTGATCTTCCACCCTCAAATAATAAATCTTGAACTAGCTGGTAAGTTCTTTCTGAGTCTGATGCAGAGTAGTGCTGGCTAGATGTCATTTTTACTAATGGTAGATGAGGCTGATGCGAATGGTTTTTACTGGCATATGGGAGGAGATATTTATTGATTGGTCTTCTTATGCCTGCCACATAGATATTAGTGTGTGAATGCAATTAATTAGCATCATCTCTGCTTCAACAGTTAAGTATGCAGCTCTATACTTCAACAGTTCAGTCATAGTTTATTTTTCTTCTTTGACATGGTGTACTGTGCTCTAGATTTAGGTTGTAAATACTTGGATTTCCATGATTCTAGGTGTAAATAATTTCAAGATGGCATTAGCAATAGGAGAAGACATGTAGATAGAACAGATTAGTCACTTTTAATCCTCGGACTTATGATTTGTGAAACTAAAACTTTGTGAAGGATAGCTGAAAGTGCTCCCACTTAAGTTTTGTATCAGTGCTAATGTTGTGTGAGAACTATCTTATTTGTACAGAAAGCTCCTTTTGATTTTTGCCTGCCTTTTAATGCTTGCTTGTGTATCAGTGCTAATGCTTGCTTGTGTTCTTGGTACTGATCCTACTAGAAGATAACTAGTGCCAAGCTGTTATTTACAATGAACAACTTTCTGATGTAGGAAGTTTCATGCTTGGTTACCTCCTTCTTGCCTGCCTTTTAATATTGACCGTATGATTTCCATGTCTTATTTTGTTTCTTTGAAAATCATTTTTTATCTAAAGATAGTTGTCGCTTAGGGACGAAGGAAGTGTAAGAATTTTCTTAAGAGTGTGATCCGATTGCCAAAACAATGAATTTGGAGATGATTGTAGTGTTCATTTATTCTGTACAGCATAAATGAACCCCAATATAGTATCAGGTTGCTTTGTTCTTTGACTGATGGTTTATTCGTAAACGGGAGTAAATAATTAGATTTTCTTTAGTTACTAAATTCCTAGTTTTTTAGATATAACGGGTTAGCTCTTGCTTTTCTCAGCTTTATTATCATCCTGTGTGGTCATCCCTACTTGTAGTGCTCTCTGGTCACTCTTTCAATTTAGCGACGTTGGACAAGCAATCAGCTATATTGTTTTACTACATATTTAACAAGATTTCTCATGAATTGTTATATTTTTTCTTGTTTTGGCTGTAGGATATGGAGATGAATGGATGTGTAGTAGCAACTGTATATTGCTGTCTAAGGGCTTGTATGAAGTAATTACTAAACTTCTATCTATTTCTTATATGTTAGCTGCATGAACTATAGCATTGTAACTTGGGTCTGTGTTATTTTGCGAGGCCTTTAGAGTGTAGCTTAAGATTTGTCGACCATTGAACTATTTTTTATGGTAGATATGGTGTACTAAGAGTGTTTTGTATGGCAGCTATTAAACTGAAATATGCTAAGAAAAATACAATGATTTAGGTTGTAAATACTTGGATTTCCATGATTCTAGGTGTAAAATTATTATTTTTTCTTTGGAAAATAGGTTTGCCGAGTGTAATTCCTAAAAACACTCGGCAAAAATTATTATTTTTTCTTTGGAAAATAGGTTTGCCGAGTGTAATTCTAAAAACACTCGGCAAACAGTAATGGTATGCTAAGAAAAAATTTATTTTTTTTCTTTGGAAAATAGGTTTGCCGAGTGTAATTCCCAAAAACACTCGGCAAACAATAATCCTTTGTCAAGTGTATTTTAGAAAAACACTTGGCAAATCACTTTTTTTTGCTGAGTGTCAAATTTAACACTCGGTAAACCATTTGTCGAGTGCGCGATAAAAAACACTTGGCAAATAGCTGCTTGCCGACACTGTAGTTGCCATATGCTGTTTGCCGAGTGTTACACTCGGCAAAGCCTTTGCCGAGTGTTTTTTGGTTTTTGCCGAGTATTTCAGCTTATTCTCTCTCACAGAATACTATTCAACCATCCATAACCCGCCGAAATCTACTGTTGTGTGCACCATCCGAACACAACGACTGTTTCCGGCCTTGGCGCGGATGAAAAACAGCCCCACGCTTCGAGCGAGCCTTTGAATCGTGCGCTGGTCAGCAGGCAATTCCTGCCTCTTCTCCTTCCATCAAATGCCACAGAAGAGATAATTAGTGACTCTGTCCCTTCGATAGCGTGAAAGCTCCACAATCGAAGTCCTCGCCGTTCTCACGCGCACTCAACATAAACTCTGGATCTAAGCATGGATTACGTTTGCATCTATGGATTTGGCTGTTGGTTGAAACTGATTTACAGGGGGAGAGACATCAAGTAAGAAGGGAGGGCGAGTGCTAGCCAGGTTGTGAGGAGGACCAAAGAAGAGAAGCTCTTGTATCGTGATGATGCAGTCAGGAAGAGGGCGATTAGATGGACGTGAGCAAAGAAGGGCATGATATTCCTAGAATTTTTATCGGAGTTTGAGGAAGTGATTTTTAATTTCTGATTGGATCAGTCCGATACAACCCAACACTTAGGTTCTATTTGGATGCTGTGGTTTTGAGAAACTGTATTATCAACAAACTTTAGTTTTATAATAGGAGATGTGCAAAACAACTGTTTAAAAAAGGAGGTCAAGAGTGGAGTTTCTAAAACTCCAAAAAAGACTAGAACTTTTGCAATGCAATGTGGTTTTCAAAACTAGAATGATAATTACATCCAAACACCTTATAGATTTAAAAACCAAACTATTTCACAAAATCATTGTATTTTTTTTTCTAAAACAACAAAAAAACTTTGGATCCAAATAGGGTCTTAGTGGGTAGACAAGCAATCCAAACACATTGCCTTTCAGTTCAAGACGGAAAAAAATTTGGCCACTAATATACACAAGTTTTTAGTGCAGAAAAAGATTCCAAACAGGCCCTAAAATGTTAATGTATATATGTCTAATATTTGTATTCGATTCAAATTTTGGATGACAATATATATTTTTTTATTATTTTTCTCCTCCCGACTATGGACAGGAATCCAATATTATCTGTATCTTTGATGGTGAAACAACCCAATGGATACATCACTCTCGTCCATACATTCTAAGCTCCAGCCTGGGCTGTTCGGCTGATGGTTTTTATGGCTGATAAGCCGGCTGATATTGTTTTGTTGTGAGAGAAAAACACTATACCATAGCTGATTAGTTTCGAAACTGGAGCTATACTAATTACCAAATTAACAGTAATCGAACCTTGTTCGTATACATAATTTTTTATTTTTACATGGGTAGAAGTTTGATGGAGACATTAAAATTTATCATGAAATTACACTACTCCCTCCATGTTCCTAAAGAAGGTCATTTTGAGGTTGTCTTAAGTCAAACACTTTTAAATTTTGACTACAAATAAATTCTTTTGGAATTGATTTTGAAAATCTAAAAGTGGTGTAAGTTCCATCTCCAAATATAGTTTTATAAAAGTATATATTGAATATAGTTTATAAATATTTTATAGCAAAAAATTATGGTCTAAGTTGTTTTCGGAGACCGTATCAATATCCAAAACGACTTTTTTTAGAACATGGAGGGAGTAATTATTATTTTTACTCGGGTAGAAGTTTTATGGTGACATTAAAATAGATATATCACTCGTCCACACATTCTAAGCTCCAGCCCATGAGTTTTGAAACTGGAGCTATACCAAATTGACCCTAACCGAACCTTGTTCATATACATAAGTTTTGATTTTTACTTCGGCCGAAGTTTGATGTAGACATTAAAATTTATCACAAAATTACACTCACTGAATGAATGATATACATAAACACCATATATGTTGCAGGCTCATACTGTGCCACAAGTATTTTACTCACCAAATTACATGTACTGCATCACAAACAGTACGTAAACTGGATACAGAGTGCAAGTTTGATGCATGACGACATGCGTGTTCATGTATACACGTAAGATAGAAACCACGCATGTGGAGTTGTCTTGTGATGTATGCTCCAGCCTTCAGGGTTTGTAGAAGCCCATGACAGAATAAATGGTCTGCAGGATGGTGGCGATGAGGAGGATTGCAGCAGCCACGAGGGAAATGAAAGCCCACGGGTTCCTCATGTAGGTGTACCGGAAGATGGCCCAACACCTGTTCCAAGGCCTCCCGCAATGTGCATTCACCTTTCGACGAATTTCGTGCAGCCTGCTGTATGGGTTCAACACCGCCCCCCTGCTCAGGTTGTTGAACAGCTGTGCCACCTCTTTGTCGCTGCTCAACAAGTTCTTGATGATCCCTTTGGATCTCAGCAGTGCGACATCTCTTTCAGAGTTAATGATGTTGTCCATGAAGATCATATAGTCTGTCGCCTCACTCCCGGCGTCACTATGTAGCCGTTCAAACGCCATCATATTAAGGAAGATTTTCGCAGTGCCATCATGGGCAATGGAGATTGTTGGTAAGCTAAGCACACGACTTTTGTAATTCATGACATTAGTGTTGTTGCACTTCCTCAAATGGATCCCTGCTTCTTTGAGTTCTACAGCACAGTGCATGCTCGGCTCCCACTTCATTTTTGTTCCTTGTGTGGCCGGATGGAGACCACAGAAGTGTTTATGATAAATGTCCAGGGGGTGGAGACACAGTTTGTTGTCGACAATACGATCCCTTTGCTTGTCTTTGTCCTCGAGTGGGTCCCACACAAAATTAAGCACCAAATTATTGATGTCTCTTGCGCTCTATGATCATGGTTGACAAGGAGATAGTATAAGAGCCAAGGTGACATACATGTTACTATTTCTGATCATAAATATAAGTTTATATAGTGCTGTTCTAATAATTAAGTCAAACATTTTTTTTAAAAAATTGACCATCAATTTCTGTCCTCGGTAAAGTATGGTATATGCAAAAGACAGAAAACCTAGTTGAGGAGCAAAGACCAGCCTTGTGTAATCTAAAATGAATGGACACCTTAAAATAGTCCACTAAACACATATTGTTGCGAAAGCAGTCTGTAGCCTCCATTGGAAGCGATTCAACAACCAGGAAAGACAGCCCTTGCTTGGGGCCCCTCGGGTCAAGTAAGAAGCATAGGGACTGACAGAGGACGTTCGGAGGAAAGGACCTTTGAAGATCAGCGACCCTCAACCACAGGAGGAATGAAGAAGGAGAGTAGAGGGGAAGTTCAGGACCGAGTGCTTAGAAGGCCAATCTGATGGTCCTAGATGAGTTCCAAGACGACGAAAGAAATGCGAATCCTAAAGCACTGCCTTGTAAGAGGATGGGAAAGATGCCGGGAGGCACATGAGCCATCTTGAAGGACCAAAGGAAATAAGAGGTCACCCATGGGAAATGGACCCCTCACCGCACCTGTAGAAAATTCATCGTAAGACAAGGTGGAGGCCCAAGCCAAATTAACACTCCAAAGGCAGCCAAAGTTGTCTCAGAGGAGCAGAGGGATGAAACCCCTTCAAAAGAGAGAAACGACCCCAAAAGGGGATGCCAAGAATGTGGAAGCAGGATGCCCATCCCCCCGTGCCAGCTGATCAAGAAGATGACACCTGTTAGAACTAGACCCGAGGTTTGTCTTTGAATCTTAAAAGATGGGCCTACAGCCAAGGACTTGAAAAGCCCCCCAACTATACCCGATTGATACCTCCATGGAACACATGGGTATAACACAGTATATTCCCATCATGACTCCTAAATGGACTTCATTCAAATAAACAACCCCATTGTCCAAGCCTTGGGGAGACAGGTGATATGTACTCCTAATATATCCTAGACTATATTGCTCCTTGTATCCATTCCTCAAAAGTAGGATGTTCCTACAAATGGAGAAGTGTTTTGCAACGAATCGAAGTGCTCAAGGAGGGGGTGATTTGGAGGGTGGGGAATGGATGGAATATCAAGATCTGGGCAGACCCATGGCACCCTAGGGATGTGACCTGGAAGCCAATTACACCAAGGGTAAGAAATTTACTATAGCATGTAGAAGAGCTGATTGACCTGATAACTGAACAATGGGACACTCAACTCCTGTCTCAAACCTTTTGGGAGATTGACATCCAGATAATCCAGTCACTACTACCCAATCACGTGGGAATGGAGGATGGAGTGGGTTGGCACTATGACAACAAAGGTCGTCGGTTCTCACTACGATCTGCTTATTAGGTGCACAGAGCTGCTGAGGCAAGAAAAGCACAGAAAGCTAGGCTGGGGGATCCGAGGAAAGTCGAGCAAGGGATTTTTTCTGGAAGCAGCTTTGGAAGATTGAAAGCCCACCAAAAAGTTTAACATTTTCTATGGAGACTAGGCCACAATACCTTGGCTGTAAGGAAAGTGCTTCAAAAATGGGGCATGAAACTTGATACTAAGTGTTGTATGTGCGGAAGGATGGATGAGGATGGTGCACACCTTCTGTTGAAATGCGAAGAGGTGAAGGGCGTATGGCGTGAGCTGAACCTAGAAAATGTGCGCTGGAACCTTGCTGAGGCCGGGTCCACGAAGGAAATGATGGAGAAGGTGCTCAAACGGAAGCCGCCTGTGCAAACTACGGTCGTCCTGTTGCTATGGATATGGTGGGGGAAGAGAAACAAATGGAGGGAGGAAGGCAGACGGAGTCATGACTGCTTCTGAAACTGACAGACTGAATGCGAATCCGGCTAGGCGCCTATTGTCAGAAAGTCGACAGATAAATAGATGGAGGAAGCCTGGACCGGGAGAGATCAAAAATTCAAAACCAATTTTGACGGAGCTTTCATTACCTGAAGTGGTGATGGGGGATGGGGCTTCGCGGTTAGAGATGAGACTGGTGCTGTGCTGAAATCGGTGAAATCGGGGGCTGGCTTGGAAGAACACCTGCAGGATGCTATCCATGCTGAACTCCTAGGGTGTGTGGTCGGACTGAGAGCGGCTGCTTCGTTGGGGATTGCGGTGATTAACCTTGAAACAAATGCTCTGATGGTGAAGACGACAATGGAAGAGGATGACTACCTCTTGTCTGCCATGGGGGGCGTGATCACAGAGCTCAAACATTTGCTAGTGGTTTCTGGTTAAATGCATGTCCTCGTTCCTGTAATAGTCTAGCGCATGAATTAGCTGTTATTGGTTGTAAATTGCCCAGTGGTTCCCAAACTACTTCGGATGATGTACCTCGTGAACTTGAGGCTCTGGTGTCCAGCGAGTCAGCTGTGGTGATTGAGTAATATCAAGTGCATCGTTTCAAAAAAGATTCCCTAACAATTGGGCCGCCCGTTGGGACAAACTACAGCGTGTCGTGCACAAAACGAGCAAAAATGCCCATGCCCGATATTATATTCTAAGAAGCATAAAGCAAAAGTAGAGTGCGCTAAGGCTCAGAGGGATGAAGAGATCACATCTAGGTTTCGTCCCTATGTTCTTCCACCTCTATATTCCCTTCGAAGAAGTCAGGGCTCTAGAGCTGCAGCATTAGCTGAAAACCCTATCAGGCCTCAACATAGTCTGAGCCCTGGAAGAAATTTGTGCCACCTCTTAGGTCAGGGCCCTCTGCGAGACGTTCTAAAAAAGATTAATGAAGGCCTTAGAAAAGACTCCTTCAATCTATATTGTCCTTATCCAGAAATATAACGTTAGGTGATTCTTGAGCGAACAGACGCGCTCAAAGTGTTTGCACCCCTTGACACGAAGCACAAGGAATATGGCACACCAAGTTATGTATGGTGCATTTATATCAACATACCTGGCCGCCCCTCATCAAAGATAATGACCGTTGCCATAATCCAAACTAGGCTAGCTAGTTATCACCCTTTTGGTGGGTAGGGTGAATAGTGGCTAATGCGCTTCACTTCTCAAGCCAAAGATGCTACGTTTTGCCATGCAGCATGGGCATCCTCTCCCCGTGGATTGTGCTAAGCTTCTGCACCTTCCACTCCAAGCTTGCACCTTGTTAGCTCCTTTTTCTCACAATCTAGCTTTCGGGTAGCCTAGATGGCCCCTGCGTCTAGTTGCTTTCGGGCAAAACCTTGACAATCGACAAGCTAGTGGTGTTCTCTACAAAATCAATGATTTTTGTCCTAGCGGGGAATGGAGTTAAATGAGGAGGGAAAAATGATTGAGGCTCCTGGGGTAGCGAAAGGTTGAAGGTGGACAACCTGGATGCCCAAGGAGAAACAATGCAATTAAGGAGCACTTGGGTAGGGATCGCTCAAAGAATGTCATTGGCCTCATCAGAACAGCCTAGCCAACACCACAACTATGTTTAGTATTGGAAACACTGGTGTGCGCCTTCATCATTGACGTGTTCGCAGGCCTAGGAAACCCAGCTCATGCATGCCTCTTCCATGGCAGCCTCAAGCACATTCTAGGTGCCATCCATCTCCCTCATCGATTGTCTTAATGTGTTTTGTTTTCGTCATCTATGAGGTCTTCTCCTTTGTGTCACCGTCATATATTGGTGTGCCCTCATGTGCCAGTGGCTTCTTGTGCGGCTCTACACTGCCTTCGACAACCTTGAAAGCCACATTGATGAGAATCCTCATGCTACTTCCGCTCATGCTCAATTAACTAGACATTGGCACAAAGGGTTACAATCTCCCTTGAGAAACATTCTTTGACTCAAGCTATAGTGTAGGGAGAGTCTGCACCACTTTTGGATTGAAGGGCATAGGGAGGTAGAGGAGATGAAGGGATTCCAATTAGGGTGGCTGGGGAGTGGGAATCAAATTGTACGGGCCGGTTAGCCTGATGCCGTGGATGTGTGCTCTAGATCTAAAGGGAAGCATGGTGTAGGCATGGATGGGAAGAAGCATGCCTCGGGGAGTGGGGAGGCATACAAGATGCTTATTAGCTGCTCACCATGGTCGATTTCAACTTTGAGGAGTAGATCAATCGAGTGGCCATTTCTATGGTGGAAAGCAGAGAAAGAAATTATCACAACAACTAGAGATGGAGATCTATGAACTCGTCGTTGAGGATGCCTTGACCACGCTTGACCTTAGCCTCACCGTGCTGAACATTGGGCCCGCATTCGTCGGTCCCATGGCCATGCTCTGTGCACTGGCCCCACATTCACCAGCACAGCCCTTCTACTCACTGGCCCCACCACCCATCATCGTCACCTCCTTCTAAACCATCGGTATTAACAACTCGAGCGGACTGAATTGCATTTATCTAGCCAGCGTTTTCTATCATATCATGAGCTGCGTGTCTGTGAGTGGGAGGGAATAAGGTACGAGGGGCATTTGAGGTAGTACCACAATATGGTGCACATGGGCTAGATGGTGTTCCGAGCATACAAAGTGGGGTGTTGTTAGATGATGAACAAACTTTAATGGTTGGGTTACAATATGACGAATACTAATAGTATATCTCTGGACCATAATAATTGTTGTGGCATGTTTCCAATCATCATTTCAATAAATACTACATCCGTTCTAAATTATAAGTCATTTTGATTTTTACATAAGTCAGAACGACTTATAATTTGGAACGGAGGGACTACATATTAAAGACCCATAAAGGGTCCAATGCGAAACATGACAATACTGATCTTAATATACTAATTGGAATGTCTTCAAGTGAGTCTCCAATCTCCATGTTAATCCTTAAATGTGTTTGAACTTAGATGTGGATAAAAGGGTTTACAACAACTAATAAGATTAAGATGACAAGTTAAGATTCCAAAAATGTAGATTAACCAATGTCACTAAAAGTAAAAGTTGATATAACTTAAGCTAAGGTTTCAACTAAATACATACTGAAAATCACATAGATAGAGCAACTTAAACATAAAAACACATATAGAGTAATTGATAATCTATCACAGCTGGATAGAAATTATAGTATATTTAAATAGGTATGTGTTATGAATAGTGCGCTAAAAATACATAAAGTGCACTAATTAAATGTACATACCAGAAGTGCCGTGCCGCGCCAAATTTCTTCAAGCTTGTACAATGCAAGCAGAGGAATCTGGTTCTCAATTACGAGCATATCACACCGGATGCCTACCCACAAACAAAGCATGCCATGCACGCTGAAGACTGGATCGTTGGTCGCGTAATCACGAGGTGCTTCTTTATCTGAAACCCCCTTCAACATCTCCAACAAGAAGCACCCGTCTAGCACCATTATCTTCACAAAGAGGTGTCTCTCTGCTTTGCGCCATTTATCTTCTAGATTATCGTATGCGTCCAGCAGCTCGTCTATGACCCCCTCAATCGCGGTGATGAACTCACTGAGGGGCTTGCCAGACCGCTTGACTATATGCAGCACCGCTCGTTCCTTGTGCTCCTCCATGTCGGCGAGGTGACCCTTGCCATGGTGGAATGGACCTAGTGACACCAACAACGGCCGGTAGTAGGCGGCCTGCTCGCTATCGGTGGTCATATTCTTGACCCACTCCGGCACCTGGTAGATCGAGGGCTTGCTCCAACGCCCCATCTCGCCGAACAGGTCAGTTTCCACTAGCCTCTTCTCCATGTCTACTACCCAGTTTGGACTGGAACTAGCACTATTGACAGGCTCCCTGTCCATCTGAAACTCGTCAAGATGGATGTTGTGTGGTTTCCTAATAATGCCTAATGCGAGCAGTGGCCCTCAACTCAATGTGTACACAAGTGCGATGCGCCCTACATATATAGATAGAATTGGAGACCGGCAGTTTCTTACGGACGTATAGTCATACTTAATCCAGAGGCCAGGAATAAACTTTAACAAGATAAGCACGAATGAAGATAAGAATAAGAAAATGCATTTGTGTGAAGAAACTGTTATGTGTTGATTCGGACTGGTTCACAACGGCGTCCCAAACGGCTTAATAAAGCAAGGCATTTGTGTGACAAAAGTGATTGGCATCGCTACAGAAAACTTGGTAGGAAGAAGATAGAGGAAGCTTCGGGTTTGGGGCCTTCGATGACACAAGCAAAGCACCTCGAGGAGATTTTTTTGTTTATTTTTAACACTTTTTTGAAACTATTTTCAAATATGACACTGTTTATTTTTTTCCCCCAAAACTAACACTTTTGTCCGCGCCTATTCGCATGGCGCGGCCAAATCACGTTGCCGCACCATGCATGGGGGCGCGGTAGGAGCGATGACATGGCAGCGACCAGGGCCGCTGAACGCTGACGTGGCCGGGGCTACCGTGTCGCGGATCTGGGCGCGGCACTGACGCGCCATGGAGGCTGGCGCGGCAATGCCCCCGCCGGCCACAGCACTTCACGAGACCGACCGCTCTCTGCAACGCGCTTCCCCTGTTTTGTTCAGCCACGCACGCGTGCGTCTGGCAACAAAGGGCACCCAAGATTCGTCGATGCGCTGGTTGGGTCGGTAACACAGTAACGCCTGCCACCGCCCTGCCCTGCCGGCCGGCCCAGTACACAACACTTTTTCCCCCTCCTCTCTCTCCGGGTCACGCCTCATGGAGGCACGTGCAGTGCGTGTGTTACTCGTGATTTTTACTAGAACCCGTCATCAGACTTACGTATATTATTACTAGTGTTAGGACGACACCAGTACCATGCATGGGCGCACTAAACTTTTTTTTTGTATGTTCATTCATCCTGCATGCACCAGACGGATCTATTGTTTATTTCTTTAGGAAGTACATTCATGACGATGGATGCTTTGTTACGCACATCTCTGTTCTTTTTGTTAAAAAACGTAGGAGCAGACTCCTACTAACTCCCACCGTATAGTATTATTACCTATGCATGCGAGACGATCCGTCTGTTTAAAACGTGAAAGTTTGGAGCGGCCGGGCCAGTTTGAAATCTCCACGCCACGTCCTATTTTTCACACTGCTGAATAGTTCATGCATCGACCGCGATGTTTTTTTACCCATGTATTTAACACACTTGAATTGATCGAGGCTGAAGCTTGGAGCCGGAACTACTTGTCACATAGTTTCTCGGTCCACAAAATAATGCAATTCTCTCACTTTTTAAGGAACCAAACGGTTTGATTTTTTTACTAAAGTTATATAAAAATACCAACATTTTTAATATAAAATTAATATAGTTAGATTAATTATAAAGTATATTTTTATAGTAAAAAATTTTGAAGTCATAAATGTTAATACTATTTATTAAAAACTTAATTAGATTTAAATTAGTTTGACCAGTATAAACACTATAGTTATATTCTTTTGTAGAGAGATGGAGTATATATATTATCTCTATCTCTTATAAAGACAAACACTACAGGAATTGCTGGCTTCCCCGAGTGCCAGTTGCACTCGAGGAAGGCCCAGTTGCACTCCCCGAGTGCAACACTCGGGGAAGAGCCTCCGGCTAATCCTCCCACGGGAAAGACACCTTCCCCGAGTGTCGAAAATCGTGCACTCGGGAAGGCTTTTGCCGAGTGCCGTCTTGGCACTCGGGAAGACTTGACGTCGTTGGTACGACGGCCGATATTTTATTTTTTTTTTCCTTTTTTTGATTTTCTTCCCCGAGTGCAACACTCGGGAAAGATTTTTGAATTTTTTTAAATACTCTTTGCCGAGTGCCGCAGCTCAGCCACTCGGCAAAGAAATTTGTTTTTTTTAAAAAAATCCCTCTTTCCCGAGTGCCACAGCACAGGCACTCGGGGAAGCCACCTCTAAATTTTTTTTTTGTTTTTTGCTTTTCCATGTAAACAACAAAGCATATATATATATATATATATATATATATATATATATATATATATATATATATATATATATATATATATATATAAACCACAAATCAACACCAATATGTCACAAACCACATTTATATATCACAAACGACCAAATTTGTCCGAAATCCACAATATATTACAAACCACACGTTCAAAAGTACACACTATCACTACTACATAATTTAACTGTAGGGGCGGCTCTAGAGCCTCTGTAGAGGCGGCTGCGCCAGCCGCCCTTCCCAGGGTGTTCCTACAGAGGGTGCCTCTGTAGGGCGGTTTCCTGACCGCCCCTGCAATGCCCTCTGTAGGGGCGGCTGGTGTGTTCAGCCGCCCCTACAGTGCCATCTGTAGGGGTGGCTGGTAATATCAGCTACCCCTGTAGTGGACTTCTGTAAGGGCGGCTGTATCACCAGCCGCCCCTGCTGTGTGTATTTGTAAGGGCGGTTCAATCAAAAACCGCCCCTACAGTGGATTTTCCAGAAAAAAAAAATAATTCAAATTCAAATCTGACCACATGTGTGTGTATATATATATATAAATATTTATATATATATATATAAATAATTCAAATCAAGTAACAACAATCTTTTCTCAACTCTGATATATATTTAAGCATTTCCAGGAAGTACACCAATTCACACTAATCTGCAGCTAATGCCATGTACTCATCATAACATAGAAACAGGAAAATATATCAAAGGATGCCTCAATTCAGTTTACAGAACAAATGAAATCATGTTGTGCAGAGCATACCAATCTGTTTTGTGCTTTCTAGCTAGGGATTGGAGCACTCCTCGGAGTTAATGTGTTTATCCCACTCTGCCCTCGGGCAAATTTAGATTCCTGTAAGATTAAAACCACAAATTATGCGTCGGTCAGATTATAAGCAGATAGCATGGTCACATTCACATTCAGTAGGTAGATAACAGGACTACAGGAGCATGGTCACATTGACATTCAGTAGATAGATAACATGATCTTAGCCAATCTAAAAGAAAAAAAAACAATATCATGCATCAGCATGACATGATCTCGGTCCTTGTCCAGCAGCATGAACATAAAAAAAAGCCTTAAAAAGTGACACTTTTCATCATTCAGTCTCCATTCAGTTTTCAGAGACAGAATTTTCACAGGAATATGCAGTTGTAGTTGCATAAATTGCTACGTTGGTGAAAAATTGCTGCACAATAATTATAAGCTGCAGATTTGACCCGTTCCTAACTAAAATAATAAAGACAACCATTTGTCATAACTGAAATAAGCTGCAGATTATAAGCTGTAGAATTGTAAGCTGCAGAATTATAAGCTGCACAAGAATTATAAGCTACAGATATCAACGATTCCTAACTAAAATAATCAAGACACAAGCATTTGTCACAACTAAAATAAGCTAGCTGCAGAATTATAAGCTGCACAAGAATTATAAGCTGCAGATTCCAACGGTTCCTAACTAAAATAATCAGACACAAGCATTTGTCATACCAAGAACTGTTGTGTCTACAAAATTTCTTGAACCTCCTCTATTTTGAGCTGGATCATCAGAACTCATGCGTGATTCTTGGCCTCTGCGTCTCTTTGTCTTGTACTCAGTCTTGTACTCATCGGAAGTCCAAGATTTGGCAAGCAAGGCCCAAAGCGCCTATTGCACCACCCACCCGACAAGTCAAGTAATCTTGTTCTATATATCACACTTTCTCGCACATAACAAGGACAAGAAACAACACATATATTTTAGTTTCACAACAAATTGGCACAGCAATCAACCAATAGAGGCATTGTAGTTAATGTCGAAAAAAGATATAACGAAGCATGCATCTTACAAGCAGATACATTCGACTTAATGTCTAACACACAAATGTCATCTCAATCAAATGCACAATTGATGATACTTACTGCTTTGTTGCTTGAAATCTGTCGATGCTAGTCATGTTACACGGTACACCAGATGATTGCCTCCACAGATCCTCAATTCATACCTAAAAGGTTGCTAGAGACCATCAGATTCTTACATAGGAGGAAGCTATAAATGAATGACATTCACCATTCACATGGGCAATGAAGGGAGCTTACCAGCCAAGCAAAAGGCACAAGCTACTCAGATCAAACCTGAAAAAAGGTACAACAATATATTTAGCTATATATGGATGTTATCTGCAGAAATCACAAAATGTCCAATTCCTTAACTCAGCAATGATCTAAAGTGCTGTGAGACCCAACAATTCGGAGAACACATGTGTTTTATATCACATAAATATTTTAGTTCACAACTACTAATCGTAAATATATAGACATGTTGTTACCACAAAAAAGAACCCTTTTCAGATCACTACACAAAGATATGCACTCACAAAAAAATACACTAAATTTGTAGCTTATCTGAAAATGAATCCAGCAATGCCACTAGTTTTGAACCAAAACTGAAATCAAAACAATACCATGTCCCCATCTTAGAACCGACCTCGGAATCTGTAGGTTTCAGATCCTACTATCGAATCAGATAAAAAAGAACCTATAGCAACTAAAAGAACGAACTCTGGCGCCATCAAGCGGAGGGTGGTGCATGCAGCCGCTGTAGCTTCGGGTACCCGTGGATCTGCTGTTTGTGTAGATGTGGAGCCCCGCAGCCCTCGCAAAAGGAAGGGATGGCCGTATCACGCAGGCGGTCGGTGGCCTGGGGCTCACCTCGTCGGCAGTGGCATGTGGTCTGTGTCGGCGAGCACGAAAGCAGCTTATGCGCTGGAACCGTCGCCCACCGCCACCGCCAGACAGAAGCTGGTCGCCCGCGATAGGAGCCGCCGCATGAGAGAAGCCGCCCGTCGCCTCTCGCAGAACCGCCGCCGCCGCAGGAGCCGCAGCAGCCGCCACAGAGACGCCGCCCCGCCACGCAGAGTCGCCGCCGCCCCAGCAGACACGCCGCCACCGCCGCCTTTGCCAGAGAGCCGCCGACCGCCGCGCAGATAGGAAGTCGCTCGATTTTTTTACTGGAGTCGCTCGATTTGGGAGCGAGACGCGAGGGGAACGAGTGGATAAGCCCGAGCGGGCATGTACGGAGAGCGTGTGTGTGATGGAGGCCAGCTTTGGGCTTTTCTTTTTATTTGGGCCAAAATCCAAATAGCGGGAGCAGAAGGAGAGTTTGGCGCTTTCTTTTTACCCGATTTCTATGCAAAACGAAAAAAATTCCATTGGATGTTGATTTGCATCATGTAAATAATAAATAATATAGTACAAAATTTTATAATTATTTTTATAAATATATTTACATATAAAATAACTAAAACGACTACACCAATTTAAAATTGTAAAATTGAACCTTTAAAATGGAAAAAATTAAAATTTTAAAAAGGCAGTGCGGATGAGGGGGTGGGGTCATGAAGTGGGTAGTGTCAGGCGGCAGCAGGTGGGTCAAGGGCGGCGTCAAGTGGGTGTGGGGTGGCCGGGTGGGTGGCCGGTTAGGTTTAGATAAGGCCTGCTTTGGGCCTTTTTTTTTTTAAGTCTTCCCGAGTGCCTGTCACGGCACTAAGGAAAGAACCTCTTCCCAGTGCCGGGGAAGGCACTCGGGAAGAAAAATTGTTTTTTTTGTTTTTTCTGCTTAATTTTTTGTGAGGCCTTCCCACATTATTAAAACTCCTGTTCAAATTTGGGACAATTTTGACTTTTTTTTATATCCGACGTTAGTTTTTTTTTTCGTTGAATTTTTTTGCATAGCTTGAATTTGAGCTGCACGGTGCATGAAATAATGGAATTTGGTGATTTTAAAAATTATATTACTTTATATTTGGTGTATGTTGAGGCCTTATGTTAGGAACAAGCATGAAATGTCGAGCATCTTGTTGACGATAACATGACGAACAACAAATGCGGGGAAAGTGTATTTAAATTATATAAAATCACCAAATTCCATTATTTCATGCACAGGCTCGTGTTAGCTCAAATTCAAGTATGATAAAAAAAGTTGAAAAAAAGTTTGTCGGAACTAAAACGAAAAAACACTTGTAGAGGCATGCGGAAATATAACAAAAAAAGTCAAAATTATCCCAAATTTGAACAGGAGTATTAAAATAATGTGGGAAGGCCTCACAAAAAAATTAGGAAAAAAAAAAAACAAAATTTCTTCCCGAAGCCTTCGGCGGCACTCGGGAAGAGGGCCTTTCCCGAGTGCCGTGACAGGCACTGGAAGTAGCTTTCTTCCCGAAGTGCCGTAAAAAGCACTGGGAAGAATTTTTTAAAAGTTTTAACAGGCGTGGTATGGGTGGACCGTCAAGTAACATGTTTCTTTGCCGAGTGCCGATCTTCCCCGAGTGTTGCACTCGGGGAAGAGGGACTTTGCCGAGTGCTGCTCTTTACCGAGTGCCAGGATCTCTGTTGCACTCGGGAAAGTCTCTCTTCCCCGAGTGCAATTCTTCTCCGAGTGCAACAATCGGGGAAGATTCTCTTTCCCGAGTGCCTGATTTTTGGCACTCGGGGAAGCCAGCGACACTCGGGGAATTTTACCTCTCCCGTAGTGAAACCCCACTAGCAATTTATCTTGCTATGCAAAGTGTCCACATCAGCATTCACTAGAACATCCTACTAACACATTCAACTATCTCGCCATGCAAAGTGTCCATATCAGGATCCACTAACACATCCAACTAACACATGTCATTATGTCTTCATTCAAACTATTCACGTTAGCAAACCATATAATTTACTAACATATATTTAGTTGTCCATATCAGAATGCTAAAAATCATCCACTAACATGTATTATGATTTCATGCATGAACTCTTCAGCAGTGTGGAAAATAGGACGTGGCGTGGAGATTTGAAACTGGCCCGGCTGGCTCCAAACTTTCACGTTTTAAACAGGATGGATCATACTGCATGCACAGGTAATAATACTATATGATGGGAGTTAGTAGGAGTCTGCTCCTACGTTTTTAACAAAAAGAACATAGATGTGCGTGACAAAGCATCCATCGTCATGCATGTACTTCCTAAAAAAATAAACAATGGATCCGTCTGGTGCATGCAGGATGAATGAACATACAAAAAAAAAGATTAGTGCGCCGATGCATGGTACCGGTGTCGTCCTAACACTAGTAATAATATACATAATTCTGATGACGGGTTCTAGTAAAAATCACGAGTAACACACGCACTGCACGCGCCTCCATGAGGCGTGATCCAGAGAGAGAGAAGAGGGGGGGGGGGAAGTGTTGTGTACTAGGCCGGCCGGCAGGGCAGGGCGGCGGCAGGCGTTACTGCGTTACCGACCCGACCGGCGCATCGGCGAATCTTGGGTGCCCTTTGTTACCTGACGCACGCGTGCGTGGCTGAACAAAATAGAGGAAGCGCACTGCAGAGAGCGGTCGGTCACGTGAAGTGCTATGGCCGGCGGGAGCATTGCCGCGCCAGCCTCCATGGCACGTCAGTGCCGCGCCAGATTCACGACGCGGCAGCCCCGGCCACGTCAGCGTTCAGCGGCCCTGGTCGCTGCCACATCATCGCTCCTACCGCGCCACCATACATAGCGTGGCAACGTGATTTCACCGCGCCATGCGAATAGGCACGGCCAAAAGTGTTAGTTTTAGAAAAAAAATAAACAGTGTCATATTTGAAAATAGTTTCAAAAAAGTGTTAAAAATAAAAAATACCTCGAGGACCACAAACCACAATCTGTATCTGAACTATATGGTGTCATACAGAAATTTTGACGCAGATCACATGAGGAGAGCAGGAGAAGAAGCTAACGTTCGGTCCCAGTTAATTGCAAAAAGATCAAAACCAAAATTGGAATCGACCCAAAACAAACAGCTTCGAGCAAAGCAAGGGCAAAGTATAGCTTCGCTCCCTAGGATCAGTCTTCAACCAAGTGCGCAAAAATGCAAGAAAGCTACTTTTCAAGAAAAATCCCGCTACAAAGAAAGAACATTTAATACTCATAACACAACAGGTGTTCAGCCTAATTATATATGGCAAACGAACGACACACATAAAAATGTTTCCTAAAATAAATAAAAGCATAGAAAAAATAGAAGAGGAAAGAAACCGGCTAGCCAACCTGGTCGTAAACTATACCTAATTATTAGCCGGTGAGGACTGAGATGATGATAGATCAACTCATTCCATTCCCAAACCAAATAAAAAGTGAGGAGTGAAAAAAAGATAGGCCATCTTATTCCTCAAACCAAACACACCCTTGATACTCCATGTGATGTCGACACCTACATGATTGGTTGGAGACTTGAAGTACTCACCCGCGATTAGTTGGGGAGGGGGTTGCATGGTGCTATTGCGCTACGCATCCTAGAGAGCATGTGCGGATGTTGGGATAAAAACGTGTGTGGCGATTTGCTAGAATAGGTATATAAAAATCCAAATCGAACATGAAGGCGGGGTCGCACAATGGGTCATGAAACCGCTCATTGCACAACGGTTTACTAGTCCATCTCCCTTCCATGATGCCGGCGAGCCCTGCCCCCGCCCACCTCAAACCACCCCCTAGGCCATCAGTGACCTCCCCGCCCACCGTCCACCCCCGTCAGACGAACCCGTCCTTCCCTAATCCCAAACCAGGAGCTCGCCGACAACTCATCGCCCCACCACCTGCACCGCCTTCCAAATGTCCTCCGCCACCCGCTCGGTGGCACCATCGCCGCCTTGCTCACCGCCTCAACCCGCTACCAACACCATTGCAGCCACTGCCCGGGCCCTCCTTCTAAGCCCGCTGGCCATGGATGGTCGCAATACCTAAAACCCTAACTGTTGCCTCGTCCACCACCCCGGCCACGACGACCTTACTACTTGCCATTCTACCCACTGCCCGCCCCCTACCCCAACCCCGCCCCCTTCTTCCTCAATTTCGGCCATGGGTCGTCGTCTGAGCCGCTTCAGTTAGCGGCGCACGTGCGCCCGATCGTGATTGGGTTACGCATCACACATTATCTTGGTCTCGCACATGCCATGTAATCTATACTTTTGCCTTTATGTACGTACTATGTCATTTCTTGTTGCTATTGCCCTAGTTCTTTTTTTTAGATATTGTATTCCCCTCCTACAGCTCGACAAAGATGTATTCGTATATATATTTGTAAATTCAGTTTAGATATGCATTATTATGCCGATGATTTTTGAAGGGCCGTGCCATACCCACATGTATATCGTCTAAAGTAACGGTTTTGTCATTTCCCTTTACTAGTGTGCTCATATTTTCTTCTAATGGAGTTGCTCTTTCAGTAGTAGATGCGTGTGTGTCAAAAACGAGATACATATTATGACTTAGTCAATCTCAAGTTATGTTAGCTTAGCCTGAGCTCTAGCTAGCTCGTTCTATCTATTGGTTCTTTCTTAACTTTTTTAGATAATGCAAAGAGTATCTAGCTTCATCCTCGTTGAAGAGGAGTTAGACGAACTTATTACAACTTACTTAACAACTCTGGATAAACAAAGTTCTTGTAAGAAAACAACTCAAAACCCAATTTATAATCAAAGAAGGTCATCCATAGGATGCAAAGAGACTTATTGCCGCGGTCTCCAAAAGTTCAACAAGCCTCCACCATGAGTGCTTGTTGAACCTCACACCGCTACAATTGGGCCCAGAACCAAAGCCAATGGGTCCCCTAGAATAACACCTGCAAAAGAGAATTGGTTTGACAATTATTGAAAACAACTTTATTCCTTGTTATCCAGATTGACCATGTAAGGAAAAATGGACCCTTCGTCCATTTAGTTTGGATTTTGGTGTTTGATGATCAACATGACCAAGTTGGACTAATGAGTTTGCAAGTGTTCATTTTGTAGTCCAATAAGGTGCAAAAGTGATTCGGACTTAGGCAACATGGTGATCCGGATGATTAACAGCTCAAGCAAGACATTAGAAGCTAAGAAGAAGACCTACAGGACACTCGAAGTCCAAGGCAACAAGGATGAATAGAGATGTAGTGGGTAGAGATGTGGTGTTTGAGGAAGGAGAAGCTTGGAAGTGGGTACTGAATTTGGGGAAAATTCAGAATTTGTGCTTGATGAGACTGTAAGTGAGACAGCACAGTTGTGGAGTCGTGGTGCTCCAGGTGGTGATAACCATCAACACCATCCAGTTGTGCAAGCTACTGGAGATGTAGTGGGTTCAATCCAACAAGGAAGTGAAGCACTGTCTGACATTGTTCATGGTCAGGCAACAGATACAGAGAACTCTGTGAGTCAAGGGGTAGAACCAGATCAAGATCTTTTTGATGATGCAATGGATGTTGATCATGATGATGGACCGGTTAGATTTAGAAGTCTGAATGAGGTGTATCAGGATTAAGTAGAAGTGGATTTAGCTTCAGATACTGAAACAGAGATCAATGGTCTGTTGGCAGTGATGGAGGAGCCATCAAGTTACTCAGATGCAGCTGGTGATAGTGACTGGATAGCAGCAATGGACAGTGAAATTCAGTCTATTAACAAGAACAAGACTTGGGAGTTGGCAAAGTTACCAACTGGTCACAAACCCATTGGACTGAAATGGGTGTACAAACTGAAGAGGAATGCAGAGGGTGAGGTAGTGAAGCACAAAGCTAGGTTAGTTGGTTAAGGGTTATGTTCAAAAACAAGGCATTGATTTTGAGGAGGTTTCTGCTCTAGTGGCAAGGCTTAACACTATGAGACTGATTCTGGCAATGGTAGCCAACAGAGGTTGGCATGTGCATCATTTAGATGTAAAGTCTGCATTTCTGAATGGAGAGTTGATTGAAGATGTGTATGTGTCACAACCTGAGGGGTATGTGGTGAAAAGCAAGGAGCAGATGGTGCTTAAGCTAAGCAAAGCATTGTATGGGCTTAAGCAGGCTCCTAGGGCTTGGAATGTGAAGCTTGATGGAAATTTGAAGAAACTTGGGTTCAGGAGGTGTGCAACAGAACCAACAGTGTATACTAGAGGAGTTGGAGTGTCATGAGTAATTCTTGGTGTATATGTTGATGACTTGATAGTGACTAGAGGAGATCCAGTAGAAATAGAAGTGTTCAAGCAGCAGATGACCTCAAAATTTGAGATGAGTGACCTAGACTTGTTGTCATTCTATTTGGGAATTGAGGTGGATCAACAGGGTGACTGCATTACTATCAAGCAATCTAGCTATGCTAAGAAGGTACTTTCTCAGTTTGGGATGGCTGACTGCAATCCAACAAAGATACCAATAAATCCAGGTGTCAAGTTGCATGATGACAAAGGTGGTGTAACCATTGATGCAACTAAGTATAGGAGGGTTATTGGGTGTCTCAGGTATCTACTGCATACAAGACCAGATTTGGCTCTCTGTTGGTATGGCTAGTAGATTCATGGAGAGACCTACTGTTATGCACTCCAAGGCAGTGAAACAGATTCTGAGGTATCTGAAGGGTACCATTCACTATGGGGTGGTTTATACCAAGGAGGAGAAGGAAGAGAAGCTAGTTGGCTACTCAGACAGTGATCTAGCAGGTGATTTGGATCACAGGAGGAGCTTTGGAGGGATGGCATTCTATCTGAATGACAGTTTGATCACTTGGTGTTCACACAAGGAGAAGACAGTGGCATTGTCATCTTGTGAGGCTGAGTTCATGGCTGCAACAGCAGCTCCAATGCAGGCAATGTGGCTCAGAAATCTGTTGAGTGAGCTCACAAAAACCAAGCCAAAGATAGTGACTTTGTTTGTGGACAATAATTCAGCTATTCAGTTGATGAAAAATCCAGTGTTTCATGGGAGAAGCAAACACATTGATATCAAGTATCACTATATCAGAGAGTGTGTTGAACGAGGAGAGATTGTTGTGAAGAGAGTTAGCACTTTGGAGCAGAAGGCTGATTCTCTGACCAAGGCTCTGCCAGTGGTGAAGCTGGGGGTGATGAGGCACCTTCTCGGTGTCCGTGAGCTTGAGGAGCATCAAGCTTAAAGGGGAGAATGTTGATGTAAGCTTGCTGCTGTGATGACGTGTGTGGAGTTGCTGCAGAAGCCGTGGTGGCGGGAGCGGCAAGTTTTAATTCAAACAAGGAAGAGCGGGAGCAGTTGGCGGCGAGCAAACTGGTGACCGCGCCCACGTCGTGTTCCAGAGCGAGGCAATTGCATCGACAAGCCTTGTATCTTGTTTTTTCATTTTCTGTGTGTGTCACAGTGTGTTTTAGCTATTAGTATAAATAGCTGGGTGTTTAGAGAGCGCATTAGCGCATTGTAACCGCACATTTCACATTTGTACTGTCATCGCATATCAGTGGAAAACAGCACTGTCATCCGACAGTTGCTGTTCGTGTACATCTGTGTTCTTGCGCATTCTTGTTCATAGGGCTAGCCAATTTGATCCATAGCGTTGTGATTGTGATCCTAATTCCTACACAGACCTTCGCCATGGCAGCCAAGCAGGAGCAAAAGAAGAGCAAGGATCCACACGCGCGGACCGTAAGAAGAGCAGGAGTGTCCGATTTCTGCATCTGCAGTTCTGCACACCCCTGCTGCCCGCCGGTCCCATAAGAAGAGCATGAGCATCCCGAGGGCGGTGGTCACCAGCTAATGTTCTATTCTAATCTGCCTAGAACAACGGTCGCCGATGGCGTCCAGGCCAAACTCCTCGACGTCCTCACTGATGTCCGTGTCAAACACTCAAACGGAGAAATCATGCGATGGACAGGAGGTGCAGGCGGCCGACAGTGGCTCAAATGGAGAAATCAAGCAATTCAGCACAATTTGTCGTCAATTTGTATTTGGAAAAAATCAAGCAAGTGTCTAGCAGTGCTGTGGGACTGGATTTTTGGGGGCGAAACAGATATGAAGTTGGAGTCTCCACTGCCATTAATGCCATGAATGTGTTTGCGAGCAGTGCATAGCTGGTCGTCGCCGGCAGACAGGCATGCGAGGTAGTCAGCAGGCAGTAGCCGTGGCCGGGGAGGATCCGCACGTGATGGAGAAGCAGATCAAGGCCTCGCGCTCTAGCGAGTGGTAGTGTCCGGCACTGGAGACGGTGGCGGCACTCCGCGACAGGCCCCGCACATCCATTGACGCGGCACTGAGCGCTCTGTTGGAGCGTGCTGAATTGATGGGCTACCACATTCTGTTGGAGGAGCAACGCAAGATGGCATAGTGTGCTATTTGATCCATAGAGCCAATAGTTAGTTGCTAATAATTTGTTCCTTTGATTTAAACATGCTCAGCTAAGTAATAGCGTAGCTAATTGTTAGATGGATACTCAATTGACAATGACTATCTCACAAGTTATTGCAAACCAGTTAATAGCAGCTAATAGTTAGCTGCTAGCGCAGCAGGGACCCAAACATAGCTTTCACCTCAATAGTATACCATATTGCTCCGGGGCAGCAGCGCAATGGTAATTACAGTATAAATCTATGAAACAAATCAGGCCATCGATACCTTCAACATTAAAACTAGCAGCTCAGGCTCAGCGGTTTGGCCCAGATCTGCATCGGACGCCATCTCAGAATGGACAAATAGCAGAAAACAGACCACCCATTAGTTAAAAACAACTAGCTAGAGTAAGGGCTATGCTAGGTATGTATACACTTATTAGCTGGAGATCCAAACATGCACGGGTTAATAGTTAGCTGATTAATTTTTAGCTCGCTAAATATTTTTTAACTCTAACTAATAATTAGTTTTAGGCTTTTTATTAGCCAATCAACACAGTTCCTATAGGTATATTTGTGACCACCACCAGTGCTAACATGGAATTAATACCATCGAATCTTTCTTCTCCCTCAAATCATTCCAACACACACAATACCTTTTCACCAAATAAATATGATTATTGTAACATGAGTAGAAACAGTTTAGAGGTCCGCACATATACAGAATAGAGGAGTCACATAATTAAACAGAGCTCAAACTTCCCCTAACATATATAATTTCTGTCCAAGTTGTACACACAAGAACAACCGAGGGAACAATAGTGGTCCACACATATACAAAGCCAAGGACAGGTTAACCACGTCCTGAGTTCTTGTTAGCCCTTTCTGGTGTAGAACGGGACAGCCGTGTAGACGGTCTGCAGGAGGGCGGCGACGAGTAAGATGAAGGCAGCCACCATGGAGGTGAACACCCAAGGGTTGCTTAGATAAGTGTTCATGAAGCTGGCTCGCCACCTGTTCCGTCGCTTCTTGCAGTGGCTGTTTACCTTCCAATTCACATAGCCTAGCTTGCTGCCTCTCAGTGGTGTCGTTGCTAACTTTGTGAGGGTGTTGAACATCTTAACCACATTCTTGTCGCTGCCTATCATGTTTGCAAAGAGCCCTTGGGATCTTAGAAGTGCCACATCTCTTTCTGACTCGATGATTTGATCGACAAAGGATATGTACGACGCCACGTAGAAATTGGAACCAGGGTGCAGCCGCTCAAATGCCATCAGGTTGAGGAGATATATCTCCGTGTCGTCATGCAGCGTGAAGAGCGGCATGCTCAGCACACCCTTTTTGAAGTCAACATCATGGATGCTGTCAGTGCGGCTCTTCTTCAACTGGATCCCTGCCTCGCTCAGCTCAACCGCACATGGCGTGCGAGGCTCAAATTCATCAGGATCGGATTCTTCCCATTGCGGCGGGGTGCCACAGTAGCTTTTGTGGAAAATGTCTAGGAAGTGGAGCCCTAGCTCGTCGATGCCTTCCTCAAAGCATGGGGCTACATCCAAAAGAAGTTGCACCATATTGTTGATCTCAGCAGCTTTCTGTGCTCACCATTAAAACAAAAACAGTAGTTAGAGCCTAGACATTGAAGCAATGTGTCAAAGCAGATGGATATATTTGAAAAGGTGTTTTATTTTTGTTCAGTACGTTTCTTTTCCCTTAAAAATATATATTTAGAGTTCTCATAAACTTAAATCCCCCTCGTATATGGGTATATGCTAACAGAAATTCCTCTTTAAATATTTCACTCCTCTAACAGTTACCTTATCTTAAATAACATATAGGGTGAATAACATGACATGCCAAATTTAAGGAGGGGGATTATTTACGATATCACCAAATATAGGATGTTGAATAGGGGAATTGTTGGAGGGTGAATTTTGTTTCGTAAACCTTAATTTTGGTTCTAAGAGGGACTGATAGGTGAACTCTTAGAGATTCTCTAACAACATGAGAACTCCTTATTTACATCAAATTTCCGAAGCATCACAATACTCGTAAATAATTATATATATGAACTTTTGTTTGAAAAAATAGGGGCAATACACTATGGTACTCCGATTACATAGTAAGAGCATCTCCAAGGGTCTTTCGTATACTCAATCTCTAAATTCTCATTTGGGGAGTCATTTGAATAAAAATTGCATTATATATCTTTTCACTTTCCAACAACTTCTCTATATTGTGTGCACTTTGGAGAGTCATGCATGCTCTCCATATCTTTGGCTAGTGATAGTCACGGAATAGAGAGTGGAAACATTTGGAAACCTAATTTGCTTCGCAGAGATGTCAGAATGGTACCACATGGTCCTGATGGTAAAAATTGTACATGTAATCTTCGGAAAGGAGATGAAGGATGGGAAGAAGAGAATGAGATAGAAGTACACCTCCTGTCCCTAGCGTACCTTTCAAGAAGCAGTCCACCTTCTTTAAGTTTTTTTTTCTTATTGGTCATACTTGGAGGTCCCCCATTGCCAGTGCTATTTTTGTGTTGATCCTCGAGTTTGGGGACCTAGATGACACTATTATACTTGTTATAGGATCCAAATATCAAAATTTAACAGTTGGGGAACGAAGTGACACCAAAGTACATGTTTATGGACTCAAATAATGAAAAAAAATTGGGAGTTGAGGACCTAGATCACACTGACGTACAAGTTTACAAACCGCTAGTGAATTTTACTCTAATGGTTTTACTTGAACAGGCAGTGGCCGATGAGGCACTAGTGCTGCCTCCACTGTCAAGCCAGTAATGATGACTCTGCTATCACAGCTAAAGATGGTGAAATTCCGAGAAACATGGGCTCCACAGCAGCGCACATGTTTTTTCATCCTATACGGGAATCAACTCCTTGTGTGTAGACTATTATGATGGCCAGGCTTAGAGGAATAGATGAGGTAGCCACGAGTGAGGTATATCGTCCGGGCGGCATGAATCACTATCATCCGATCCCACTAGACTACACACCAAGGTGAAGGTGAGCACCGTGAAGCTTTAGTTCTACCACTGGAAGATAGACCACCAAACTCCCAAGGGCATGCATTTGGTTGGAGGATGCATGAACATATGTTCATCCTATGACATAAGAGGGATATCATATTGACTGCTCCTTCGCCATCCCGGCTTATGCTACCTGAGTGGCAACCCATTCTTGAAGAGAAGGATCATCAATGAACACTGCCTCATGACCAACATTTTCTTGAGATGCAAAACTCGCCAGATCCTTAACCTCACCGAGCAGAAGATGAGCCTTTCACCACAAATAGCTGCTGGGATAATGAGGAAAGCCCTACACGACAAGCAGTGACAACAATAACATGCACAAAAATTCACATACCAGAAGGGGTCGCCAAGGAAATAGAACATCAAAAGGTGTCCGTGTGATTATAAGATCCTCTGGGAAGGTTGTTGAAGCCTTAGGAGTGCCAAAGTAGCTGGCAATGGGCATGCACAACAAGGAAAAAGCCCCACATACTGAGAAAGTCATCACCAGCAAACGGTAGCCCGCCGCCCGATGCACCAAGAGGAAGTATCCAACTATGGAGGCCATCAAAGATGAGCCGGATTACCTAAAGCACTATAAAAGAGCCAAGATTTTCCTACCCAACTAGGCACTCAAATTATGTCCATGGGGAATGAAGATGTTCCATGCATGATTGATAATTTCGTGCACTTTTGATCGATATAAATGTGATTATTGCAAAATTCCCAAAAAAAAAAACACATTTGGAGGCCCCGTGGGATCACTTGCCTTCGACTCTAACGACATCCAGACAATTTTTTGGCTCGCTACATGGAAATCACAATCAGATTTGTGCGTGGTGCAAGTGCCTCTCCATTTGACAGAATTTTAATCTTTAGAAGTGTGTGTATATGGTTATATATTGACCTGAGATGTTATTTGCAGAATGCATACGAGGTTGAAAAGACACCTTTGGGGTACTTAGACCCTCAAGAAGTGCATAGATAACCTTTACCCCCCACAAAGTAGAAACTGGATGGCAAATGCAAGAGGAACCATGGAGGGGAAAGAAAAAATCCGTACTACAGCAATACACTCGGAGATGCTAAAGGTTGTGGTGTAGGTTGCACGAACTTGGAAGAACATTGGAACACAAAAGTCTCATAATTTGCCCCTACAACTCTGAGTATGTTCGATTCTATCATGTACCCTACCATGGTTTCTAAAAACGTATTTGGTTTGATACACTACCGTGGTTTGTGAAAACGTATTCTATCGTGTGCTTCAATTCATACAACAACCACTGGATATGCATTGTTGTTGATGTCAAGGTAGGTGTAGCATGTCACGGATCCACTAGATATGGATAAAGAGACCTACAAAGACTTTCTATGCATTCTCCAGACACATATGTACCATCCTCATTAGCTAAGATATGCACATGTAATTGTTATGCTGAGTTTTGAATACTAACTTTGTTAATACATTATTGGCATAAATGCATTATGTTGATCAACTTAAGGGGAAATTTAATCCAAAAAGGCCGAGTGAGTTATATATCAAAACAAAATGGCTAGTATGTCTCACTATATTTTAGTACTTCAACATTACTGATGCATTACATTTCTACCAACAAAGTACTTGGTATTTTAATACACAAAACATGGTGTATCGACGGAGTGCCACGTACAATGCTTTAGAAGTGTACATCGTGGATATTATGTATGCGAGCACATAAGGTCACCGAGAGGTACTTGAGACCCGCTGTGAATGTAAGTAACTAGGCCATCTCTCTATACATTTGTCTCAAGCTATAAGTGGGCCATGTATCTTTGAACTCGCTTTATAGAGAGGTTGACTCAAGCTAATATAAGTGGGTTCTAGATACATGGGAAGAAAAGTACGTACCGGGAATTCACCACTCTGAACAGCTAAAAGCCTTTGCAGAACGATAAGAGGTAGTTGGTTTTCCATAGCGATCATGTCTCTCTTCATGGTTCCCCACAATTTTATATAGCTTCTAAGACTGAAAATGGGGTCGTTGGTCGCATAATCAACAGCAAAATTTCCGCCTATTACGATTCCTGCTGTCCTTGCCCACTCCAACAAGAAGCAGCCGTCCATAACCATCATCTCCACGAAGCGACCCTTGTTTGCTCCACGCCATTTGTCATCATCCAGGTCATTGTAGGCAGCCTGTAGCTCATCTGCAACTTCATCGATGGCTGCTACAAAGTCCTGTAGAGGCTTCCCAGACCGGTTAACCATGTGCAGCACCGCCCGGCGCTTGTGGTCCTCCATAGGCAGGAGATGGGGTTCGCCATGGTGTAAGGGGCCCAGTGACACGAACCGCGGACTGTAAGCCTCGCTACTGGTCGTGTCCTTGATAAACTGCGGCACTCGATAGATAGAGTGCCGATTCCACCGCACCATCTCCACCGAGGGGTTGGCGTCTTCGCGCATCTTCTCCATCTCCACCACCCAGCTAGAACTTGATGCGTTGATATCATACTTGTGCTCCATATTATTAGGTAATTTTCACCTCACGTTTTCTGTGTTTTCCCAGTTCATGGAGTGGCACTCACCACCTATACATGAGGTTTTCTCTCTCTATATATCGAATGGAAAAAGTTTTGATGGTACCTGCGGTTCAGTGAAATGTGCTGGGGACGTCATTTCGACGGTGGCTTTGGCTTCCTTTGGTCGGGGGTCAAGAACAAAAGGACGAGCCGACAACCAGCAAGGCATATATACCCTCCCCTTCCCCTGGATGGTGGTGTCCGCTTTGATCAGATGCGCACGTACAGTACAGTACAGCGGTAGTAGTAAAATAAATGTGCAAAATACGCAAGTGATGAGGCTTTGCGTATAGAGAGAGAAGACCACAGGATGCTGCTGTCAGGAGGCAGCCTGTTTGGTTTGGAGAATGATCCTATCTGGAATCATCCTAGCCACTATCCGAACCCGTTCGCTTCGCTGAAAAAACAAACCGAAATACTGTTCCGGCTAATTTGTTGCGAGAGAAAAACATTGTTCCGGCTGAAAAAACAAGGTGAAAAAGACGGATTATAAGAGAAGTGAACAGGACCTAAGCCGTTTGGTTTGTATCGTGGATTGAATACGTCCGTCACGCACTGCTACAAAAACGATTTTTAGCAACGGAGGCTTTTTTTTAGGGACGGCTACACTACCAACCACCCCTACAGTGGGTGAGCTCGAGTCCCATGATTCCAACCGCCCCTACAAATCTAACAGTAGGGGCGGCTGGTAATACGAGCCGCCCCTATAAATGGGTAGATTTGTAGGGGTGCCTCACTCACCAGCTGCCCCTACTGTTCGATTTGTAGGGGTGGCTCGATCACCAGCCATCCCTACAAATGTCCGCTGTATAAATGGCTGCAACCCCCTTCTTCCTCCTCGGGTCACTCACTACAACCCGTGAAAAAAGGTAGGGAGGCCTTGGGCACCTTCCAAAAATTGCTCTACTAAGGAGGAAAGGTTTTGATCTCAAATTCTTTTGTGGAGAGGTTGTAGAAGTTAAGAAAATGCTATTCTACATTTTTTTTGAAGTTTTAATGGTTGGTTAGTGAGTAATTAGAGTTTTATTTTTTCTCTCTCTTCTATGGTGCTTGAGCTACTTATGAAGCAAATTGGACCTAAGTTTTAAATGTACTAGGGTAAATTAGGTAGGGAAACAAGATCATACCCTTATTTGGTCTATATTTCTTAATTTTAGTGAACAATTAGTTAGTTTTATGAATGTTTCATGTGCATGTAGATCTAGATCTAGATTTAGGGTTTGGTTTTTTTATTAATTTCGTTTATGTAAATTTATGTTTGATGAAATTGGATTAGGGTTTGCATGAAAGATATTGGGTAAAATATAATTGTTGCTAATTGTTGTCTTTGAAATTGTTTATTGTAATCAACAAATATGTATTTTAATTATTTATGGATAAATAGGTCATTAATTAATTTTCCTCTACCATGGTGTGTTTGTATGCTTCATGTAATTATATTTGATTTATATTCATATATATCTGAAGTTTATACAATTATTCTTAAGTAATTATTAATTTGATTCATTTTATATATATATATGAATAAGTAGTCCTTTAATGTTTGTTTTGTTGTTGTTGTAAAAGATGGAGTACATGAACTCTTGGATGTATGGTTCGTTAAGGTTCAAGGTAGGTTTCCGTGAAGAGGTGGATAAATTTATTGAAGCCGCAGAGAAGCAGGCAACGACGTTCACAGAAAATAAGGATACAATTATTTGTCCCTGTAAAGATTGTAAGAACCGTATGGCATGGACAGATATGACTATCATCAAACCACATTTGATTATGCGAGGATTTGTTAAGGACTACATAGTGTGGATTCATCATGGTGAAACGGTTATTGTTAACGACGAGGATAAGGAGGAATACGACGATAAAACCCTAGAATCCCTGTCCCAATATTTAGCGGAGCTTGATGCACGAATGGATCCCGAGTTTGGCAATGAACAAGGTGGTGACGCTGGTGGTTGGGATGGTAACGACGAAGGTGGTGCCAATAATGATGGTGGAGTACGTGTCGGGGATGAAGATGATTTGGAGGACATGATTCAAGCCCTTGAACCAGAGATTTTACTAAAGAACCCGAAAGGTCTAAAAAATTTAGAAAGGGTGACAAAAGCATAGAAGGAGATTGTGTATGGTGTTCAAAAGGGTTGTCCGACACATTGGACATTGCTATATTTTGTGCTTGAGCTACTCATCCTAAAGGCTAAGTACGGCTGGTCAGACTATAGTTTCAATGATCTATTGCGTCTCCTGTCATGGGTGCTGCCACAACCAAACTCATTTCCTGCCAACACATATCAAGTGAAGAAGGTCATAAGTCCATTGACAATGGGGGTTAAAAATCCATGCATGCCCCAACCACTATATCTTTTTTCATGGCGAAACATTCAAGTCACTGGATAAATGTCCCCGGTGTTGGGCCAGCCAAGACAAGAACAATGACCTTTACGGTGGGGACAAAGCCTCCACGAGGAAAAAGAGGAATAAAAAGGATACAAAAAAGGTGGTACAAGAATCTCAGTCCCTAGAGGACACTCCATTAGGCAACAATGCAAAGCAGAGAAAAATTCCTGCCTTGGTAATGTGATACCTGCCAGTGACCGACCGCTTGAGACGTATCTTCCTAAACCCTAAAGAAGTCGCACTCATGACATGGTTGGATGATGAGCACAAGGTGGATGATGATAAGATTGCACACCTAGCTGATTGTAGTCAGTGGCAAAGGATCGATGAGAAGCACAAAGAATTCAGCGATGACCCAAGGAATGTATGGTTTGGCTTGAGCACCGATGGAATGAATCCCTTCAATGAGAGGATGAGCGACCGCAAGACACTGGCCGATGATCTTGACCATGTACAACATCTCAACGTGATTGTGTCAGAAGAGAAAGTACTTTCTCCTCACTATTCTTATTTCTGGCCCTAAACAACCAGGCATTGATATAGACGTGTTCCTCGAGCCTTTGATGCAAGAAATGGAGAGGCTATGGAGGCATGGGGATCCGATGTACGATGCATTCCGAAAGGAGGACTTCATATGTAGAGCAATAATATTTGTTACTAGCAATGATTACCCCACGCTATTTGCTTTGTCTGGACAGATCAAAGGAAAGACGGGATGCTTGGTTTGCTTGGATGGTACTACATGGGTGTTCCTAGATGCATCCAAGAGGATAGTTTACCTAAGGATCCGACGCTTTTTAAAGACAAGTCACAGGTACCGTAGCAAATTATTCTTTAGATTTTATGACAACACCCCGGAGATTGAACACCCTCCAGAGAGACATCATAATGGAGAACACATGTACAGAATGGTGAAAGACATACGTGTCGTCTATGGAAAGAAGAATCCGGATGGGAAAAACAGAGATAGAAGCACATCTCCTGTTGAAGGCGTACATTTCAAGAAACAATCGATCTTCTTTCAGTATCTGCCTTATTGGCTAGACTTGGAGGTCCCCCATGCCATTGATGCTATGCACGTGCAGAAGAATGTCTTTAAGAGTCTCATTGCTACCTTGATGGACATAGGCAAGTCAAAGGATGGTCTGAAATCACGGAAAGACATGGTGTAGCTAAATGTGATGCCACAGCTTCACCCGGTACCTGAGGCTAATGGAAAATATACTCTGCCAGTGGCGTGCTTCAACCTAACACCAGAAGAGACGAAAGCTATATGCACTTTCCTGAGGGGGGTCAAAGTCCCGACTGGGTTTTCAGCAAATGTGAAGAAGCTAGTGTCAATGAAGGACTTGTCAATAACACACTGCAAGGCTTACGATTGTCATGTATTGCTAACAGTGTTTCTACCTATTGCAATCAGGGCTATAAAGCTCGAGTTCTTGAAAATGGCCATCACCCACATGTGCTACTTCTTTTTGAAGATCTCACAGAAGACGATTGGCAAGCAAGAGCTGAGTGACCTACATGAATTTGTGGTGGAGACACAAAACCAACTAGAGATGTGTTTACCTCCGCTTTTTTTATATAATGCCACATCTCATGATTCATCGACACAAAGCGCTAGGACCTTGCTACTTGCATGAAATGTGGTCCCTCTGAGCGGTTCATGTCGATTCTAAGTCGACACGTGCATAATCGAGCATACCCAGAGAGCTCCATGATAGAGGGTTCTGAAGATCAAGAAGTCATCGAATGCTATCAAGAGTACCTAAAAGTATAGAAAGAGATTGGTAAACCGATTCTTATCACAAGGGTAGGCTAGCTGGGAACGGCACCAGTGGTAGAAAAGTGTTCATCGACCAGGATTACAAAGAGGTGAGTCGGGCGCATTACAGTGTCTTGCAGAGTACACAACTGATGCAACCGTACATTGATGAATACTTGGCTATCATTATGGCGGAGAGAAATGGTCGTTCAGATGATTGAATCATGAAACAGCGCAAGCAACAACTAACTACATGGTTGAAGGACCAAAACATACTGCTTAGAGAAACCATAGACTCTATTACCATCAATAGGTTGGCGGAGGGGCCATCGAGACAAGTGACATCTTGGAAAGCTTATGACATCAATGGGTATACGTACTATACTCACGCAAAGGATAGTAAATATGTGAACCAAAACAACGGCGTTCAAATAGAAGCTCTCGGTGGAGTGGGGCGAAAGATCCAATACTTTGGCATCATTGAAGAGATATGGGAACTTGACTATGGAAGGGATATAACAGTGGCCCTGTTTCGATGCCGCTGGATCAAACAACACCGACTGAACAAGATCGGATTGAGAGTCCTTGACCTCGAGAATCTAGGCTACCAAGATGAACCTTGGGTGCTCGCTTCACGTGTCGCACAAGTTTTCTATATGCTTGACCCACAAAGTAACCTTTCCCCGAAGAAGAAGACAAAGCACGTGGTTGCCTCTAGGAAACAGCACATTATCGGAGTTGATGGCATGGACGATGTTGAAGCTTACAATAACTACGATGAGATGCCGCTATTCATAGACTTTCCTAAGAAGATCAGTGTTGTGGAAAAGAACCTGCCCAAAGACATTGCTATGGGAACGAAAAGGTGTCAAGGGAAAAGTTGTTACAGCGGGCTAGCTAGTTGTTGAACGTGGAGTGTTTGTGTAAGTGTGTGTGTTTGTAAGATTTCATTTATGCATGCATGTGAGACTATATATTTATGTATGTGTGTGAGACTATATATTTAT